>MEJB01000008.1:2305336-2355562 GCA_001752375.1 Rhazya stricta | reverse complement strand
ATTCGAAACATGGACGTTAGAAGCATTAGCCGAATATTTGGGGATAAGATCTTTGAGTAGCGTTTCCCTAATACCACTAACTAGCGACCACAACTCTATCCACCAATCAGAAACACAAACGTGGTATATAGCCTTATAACCCCTCCAATATCCCTCGTCGCAATCTCAAGGAGATAAGATTATACGATTGGCCATGCTTCTCGGTGGTGTAACCGAAAAAATGCTAACAAGGAAATAAAAATAAAATTTCCTGAAAGAAAGAGGATTATAGATCAAAATATTTTTTCATATTTAGAAATTAAATAAAAGATAAGCCCGGAGATATTGATAAAAGGAGTCAAATTATTCAAAGTAATATAAAGAGGGTCTCATATCATAGATAATAAGGAGGATTTTAAACCAAAATCAATGGAAAATATTGGACATAGACATGATTAGTTGAAGATGTAGGGATGAATTGAATCATATTAAAAATCGCTTTTGAAACGTGAGATTCTTCGACCTGTAGTGCGAACACCAGAAGGTGTAAAATCAGTTACTTATAGATGTGTATTTATATGCCATAAAAAATAGATGAAATTAATGAAGTCATAAGATATAAAGTACGATTAATGCTCAAAGTTTTTCACAAAGATAATGTATTGATTTTACAGAAAAATATTCACCTGTAGTGAATACAACTACGTTCAAACATCTTGTAAGGTTAGCATCACATGAAAACCTTCATATGCATTTGACGGATGTAGTTACTGCTTGTTTTTATGGATCACCAGATAGTGATATTCACATGAAAATTCCTGTAGGATTTGACTTGACTAAAATATTTACTTGAGAAAATAATTTCATCAAATTGCAAAAATTCAAGTATAGATTAAAATAATATAGACATGTTTGATATAATCATTTTAACGAATATATGTTAAATGAGTGATATAAATAACAATGTCTACCCTTATTCACAATGGTTGTAGTTTACAGTGATTTAAATCTAATTGAGACTCTTAAAAGAGATCAATAAAACTGCATATTACATGAAAAATGGATTTCATATGAAAGATATGGAAAGACGAAAATTTATCTTGGTTTACAAATTAAACATTTCCTTGCAGGATTATTTTTCGTCAATTTAAGTGTGTAGGAAAAGTAATAAAACAATTTATAGGGATAGCGTACATCCATTGGTATCACTTATGGTCGTTAGATCACTTAAGATTGATAAAAGTTACTTTTACCTACTTGAAGATGGGAAAAAGATGCTTAGTCCTGAAGTATCATATATTAGTGCAATTGGTACATCAATTTATCTTGCAAATTTCATGCGACTGAAATAGATTTTTCGTAAATGTCTTTGCAAGTTATAGTTCTTTAGGGACCACTATATCTTGGAGATGTGCTAAGCAAACCAAAAGAGTTATATGTTCAAATCATTCAGAAATTATGGTAAATCTTGGAGATGTGCTAAGCAAATCAAAAGAGTTATATGTTCAAATCATTCAGAAATTATGGCAATTCATGAACTTGTGTTGCACAACTCAAAGGAGACATAAAAAAATATATATTTTCAAAATTCTTATATACACACAAGCTTCATAAAAGTGGTGAGATTGATGTTATAGATTGGAAGACTTATCCACCAAAGCATTGCAAACATTTATGTTCAAGAAATTTATACGTCACATTTGAATCCATTGACTTAAAGACTTTCAATCATCCATATCAAGGAGAGCAGTTGTACTCTTTTTCCTCCATTTAGGTTTTGTCCCATTAGATTTCGCTGACAAGATTTTAACGAGGCAGCAATTAATATACTCCAAAATCAACTATACTTCGTTTCTTAGTTTGGTTTATTTTCTCCCACTGGGTTTTCCCGAATAAGTTTTGTTATGAGGCAATTGTTGTATAGAATAGTCATTCAAGGGAAATGTTATAAATATACCGTGAATGATGTTTCTAACCCTTGAAATCCTAGAAGCCTTGGGGTTTGACCTCTAAAACCCCTATATATCAAGGGTTTTGGTTCACATTAATTAAAATGACAATCTCTTTAGAGTTTTATCCCTACTTTTCTTCTCCTTCGTTCTCTAACAAACGACTTATTTCAAAGCATATAAACGGGGGTAATATTGAAAATGTAACACGCCTAATCTTTTCATATAACAATTTTTTTGAGATTTTTCCAACAACGTCCTTACATATTTTAACAAATTTTATCCCTCTATAAACTTTTCTCTTCATTCTTTCTAACATATCGATCAAATTTGCCAATTATTTTGACTTATATTAAAATATTGTAATAGTTAACGGTTGGAACAAAAAAAGATTTTAGAAAAGAAGATTCAACGAAGCTATTAAAACCAGCTTCACGTAGCGGGCATGAAGCTGCTAAGCCAACTTCATGGGGTTCGGATGGAGCCACGGCTCCCAGACGCACTCTTTTTAAAAAATATATATATTTTTTCAAGTTGAAATGAAAAAAGAAGTAGGACATGAAATAATAACATTATATGAATGATTTCTTCAGATTTATTTTGATATGATCTAAAATGAGCTTTTTTAGAAAAAAATTAGGTTTTTCTTAGAGAAAAATTAGGTTTGTTTAGAGCCACAGCTATCAGGCCCACTTTTTTTCAAAAATATCACTTATTTAAAACAATTCAAGTTTAAATCTAAAAAAGGAAAAGAGTAGGACGCGAAATAACAAATCATAGGAACGATAAATTATCCCTTTTTTTGAGCTAAAAGTGAGATGTTTTAATTGAGTTTTTATAGAGAGGTGTAGAARAATTTTGTAAAGCGAGATGATAGAAGATATTGGTTATGTGAATTGAAAACATATTTAAAATAATGTTACTTTCGAAGATTTTAGGGTATTGAGCTCAAAACACATTATTGTTACTTGACTACTTTTTATATTTATTCAAAAAAACTTTAAATGAGATAATGAATTTATTTAAAGATAATAATAAAAAAGAGGAAAAAGGATAATTAAACGACTAGCCACTCCTGTTACCTGCAATTTTTATTCTATGTGTGAAAAGAGTGATACATATATTTTTACAGTAATGCTACTTGGCCAATCCAACTGTGCTCACCTTTTGAACAACCCCACTTGAATGACAAACTTACCTTTATTTTTATCAATATTTATCGTCCACAATCATTATCTTCTTTGATTGAGTAAAATCCAATTGGAACCACTTTCTCTCATTCTTCCATTGAGCACTATACTCCCCGACAAATCCATCACCTTCCTAATTTTTTGCRAAAAATTCATGACAAAATATCATTAGAAATTATGATCAAATTAAGTTGTTCAAAAGGTGGACACATTTAGGCAGGCCAAGTAGACATTATTCATGTTTTTATGGGAAGGAGGTATTATTTACTTAGAATTTATGGCTTCRTCAATCCAAATTAGTCGTCCGGCTGAACTGCTGTATATATTGTGTGTGTCTTATCCAAGTATTGAAAACTACTTTTCTTGAGAAGAAAAAATTGAGGATTATGGTCATCTTTCAAAAATAAAAAGTTTTTGATAGTTCACAAAAATTCAATTCACTATTCTCTTCTATTTTTTAAGTTGTGTGTATACTAAGCAAGTATTATCACAAGATTCATGAATTTAAACTATTGGGTTAAAGTTGGTCCAACTTCCATATAAATCCCATTGCTTTCACTTCTCAAACAAATAATGTCTCAAAAATGGAGGCTAGATCTGTTGCTCGAATTATAAGAAACCAATGATAGGAGGGAGAAATGGGAGAGAATAAAGAGACCTTTTGTATCCCACCAAGCAGGGCCATGGAGCCGAAAAGATACCTCGTTTACCTCGTTTTCATGAGCAGTCACCTTGCGGGAGATGGGATGGGGTACAGGAATCCAAAGTTCCCAAATCAAAGGAAACTGGAAAAGTGAAAAGCAAGCTGCTTTTGGGAAAGTATAATGGAGACAATGCGAAACATGCCCAACTTTTGTCACAGCAAGTTTATTAATGCTCATCAAATGTTTGATTATCTCCTTAAGTAATGACAAGGTTGTGTAGGCATTCTTCAAGAAAATGCTGATATCCCTTAATCAACTCCAGAACTCAGTAATTAAGAAGAAATTGGAATAATCTTTTCCAATGTCAACTTTTTCTTTTGTTAACAACATTTTGTTACTTTTCACTTGTCTGAAATGAATTTCAAAACGTATGAAATCAGAATAATACGTCTTTAATAATCATCTTAATAAAAATATATTATCTGATTCGGTCTTCTTTTTCACATAAAGAACTTGGCATGTGGTGCAAAAGGGAACTAAAGAAACAGAAGAGATTCGTAGCTCTCCTCATAACTCTTGTGAACTACACTGAAGAGAATTAAAGTTCTCTCTTTAGTCTCTGAATCATGAGCTCTTAAATAGGAGGCAAAAATAAGGGAAAGAGACAGACTGAGAAACTAAACCAGAATGTCTGCTCATCATTTTGCATCAGTCCTCTTCACAATATTCTTGTCTTTGTTTCACCTAATGTTTGTACATTCACATCCATGCAACGAGAGCTTTCAACTTCAAGCTGAGAAAAGAAATATGAAGAATTGCAAGAAGAAAATTTTGGGAGCTGAATTTGGCTGGAATTACCACAACGCAACCAGGACACTGGATATTCTATTTGGAGCAAGGCTGGATAGTGGAATGGGGTGGCTAGCCTGGGGAGTGAACCCCGGGAAAGAAGCAAAGATGGTAGGGACTAGAGCCCTTATAGGAATCAAACTGAAAAATCGGACGTTAGTACACAACACATACAATGTCACTCAATTTACCAAGCTAGGTTGTGAGCTTCAACCTTCCAAGGATATAGATCTGGTAATTCACAATTTCAGCTTCTTTTACGAGGAACAAATTGGATTGCACATGATAGAAGCTTCAATAGTCCTTCCCCCAGAATACAACATCTCAAGGATGAACTTTGTCTGGCAAATCGGAATGGCTGCAGATGGAATGGTGCCCAAGATGCATCCGAATAAGCTTGCCCATTTAGATAGTAAGGAGACAGTGGACTTGATTTCTGGAAGTGTTGTGATTAATGCTGCCCATCCACGGAAAAAACTGAGAATGGTAAGCTAACAACCAGATATTAACTGAACTTATACTTTGTCTTGAATTAGTAGCAACCTTGTTTTTCACTAGAGAAATAATTTTGAGTTTCTGACTATCCAGGCATATATTGGGCACTATATATGCTGCACTTCTTGCTTTATAATTCCAAGAATGAAGTACTAAAAATCCAGCGAAATACTCTTGATTTCTTGGCAGGCTCATGGGATAGTAAACATTGTGGGTTGGGGAACTCTCTTGCCTGTTGGAGTCATTATTGCAAGATATTGCAGAAAACATCCAGTACCATGCAGCTTTTGGTATGAATGTCATGTCTCCTGCCAGGTTCTTGGATGGATGCTTGGAACAAGTGGCTGGATCATAGGAATAGTGCTTGGAAATGCTTCCAAAGACTATGTCTTTCGCACTCATCGAATTTTAGC
The DNA here is from genome assembly GCA_001752375.1 of Rhazya stricta. NCBI lineage: Eukaryota > Viridiplantae > Streptophyta > Magnoliopsida > Gentianales > Apocynaceae > Rhazya > Rhazya stricta. Next base: position 2,350,043 of record MEJB01000008.1, on the reverse strand, counting down.
AATAATCATCTTCACATTCACAACACTACAAGTAAATCCTCGCTTCTACTTGTATTCTAATRATTCTTTACGAAGRAAAGGAGAATCCATTATTTGAATTATAAACATCCCTAGACTAGAGTTAKWTGACTTATAGCTCAATTGAATCATTGCCAYAGGCTTTGTATTTTAAGGAATTAAAGACTAAAGGGCTGTAATTTGTGATGAGATGTGCAGATTTTGGCGTTGCGATTACAACCCCCAATTGACGACGAGAACCGGACAAGTTGGAACATGTACCACCATTTTCTGGGCTTTGCGCTTCTAGCTATAATTTCAGTAAACATATTTCAAGGGATTGCCATCATATCCACAGACCATACCTGGAAATGGGCATACGTTGGACTGCTTGGCGTTCTTGGTTTTACTGCTYTATCGCTTGAATGTGTCACCTGGCTAAAATGGTGGTGGGATAAACGTAGTCAAGCAAAAGATGAAACAGAAAAACAGAAGGAAAAACCTCAGACTTCCCAGGCCAGTCCAGGCAATCAAAATGCCTCTCAACCAAATGAAAGCAAAAAGACAATAGCAGGCACTGGCGCAGTGTCCGATCTCGATATAAGTATACAGTTAAGTTCAAGCCCTCCCCTTCAACGTGGTTAAGCACAAAGCTATAGAGACCGTGTTGTACTGCCTGGTTCAGACCATCTATGATGGCTCTGAGCCTGTCTGCCTCTCTGTCTCTGTTCCATTTCTCCTACATTCGAGCCAGTACTCTTGTGTAACATGTTCCTAACTTCCAGCCCGGACTTCCTGATGTACTTAAAATTAGCAGTTTCTTTCTATAGCTTTCATAAATATTAATGGGATTGTTAACTATAAAAATAATATATTATAAATATGAAATTTCTATTATACTCTCATATATAAATTAAAATTTTTTATACTATTAAATTCTTTTCCTCCCTAAACTTTTTTCCTCAGCTCTTAGACTCTAATTTAAAATTTTAAAATTCTATTTGAAAGTTTTTCAGAAATATTTTTGATTAAATGTTAGTATTTATCTTGATATATCTAAATAAATATGTATATTTTTAAAAAAATTAATTAAAACTCTAAAAAGTCAAATTTTTTTATCTGCAGCATGGGGATGTAATTGGCGCGTATCCTCCTAGTTGCAGATAGGGACTCCTGAGGGAGTCCCCACACGCACTAGGCGCGAGGCTCTCTTGTCGACAAGAACTTAAAAAATAAAAATAAAAATTTAATTTTTTATCTTTTACTCATTATTTTTTAAAAAAATAGATACATATTTAAAGAGATTAGTATGAATACTAATTTTTAATTGATGATATTTCATTAAGCAATTACAATTCGAGTTTCAAAATTCGAATTGCCTTTAAAAATAAAACACTCATAATGCAGGTCAGAGGAATTCTTATTTTTTGAGTCTAACTCGACTATCACAAACAACATCCATTCGATTGAATGGATTAACCTCCTTTTAAAAATCTATACATCTTATTTAGTATGATTTTTTTAATTTTCATTGAATCATTGGATTAATAATTCTTTTTATGCATGTATTTTATGAATCAAAAAATAAAATTATTTAGGATTGTATCTTTTCATTTAACTATTAATTATTCTAACACTAACTAGATCTTTCATTTCTCAGAAATGCTATGTATGCTATCTACTACATTATTATGATTTAAAAATTCAAAAAGGAAACCAGACAGATCTCATTTTTCACTTGCAGTCCAAATGTTTTGTATAATATAAAATAAAAAATTAGTTACTTACATCTCTCCTAAGAAACTGAGATATTTAAGTTTTAACTAATTTTTAATTAATTTTAATTATAAACGAATCATTTATTGTTTAATTAGTACAAATGTTTAACAGTTTAAAAGTATAGATACAATAAAAAAAAACTTGATAAAAGAATGAGAGTCTCAAATATGTTTGTTAAAGGCGGGGTAAAAGAAATAATATCGCTTTTATTGCACGTAAAAAGTATTTTTTTATTAATCATTCCTTTATTTTATTTTTTATATAAGATGTGTTGATTTTATAAATTCAATATTGAATTTTTTGAATTGATCTTATATGAACTATCAATTAAAGTATTTCTACATAAAAATGTTTGCTTCTTGTTCAAATTTAAAAATAAAAACAAATACGTATAATAGCAAAAGGTTCTGATGAAGTTGTTGATGCCGACAGTTAAATGCACAAACGACGGCCTCACTTAATGGGAAAAATGTCAAATAGTTGTGCTCTTCTGCGGGCTCTTTCGAGTTAAACCACCAGCTTCATATATTTTGAGGTTTCTATTACTCCACCTCCTCATAGGTTCTTGAAAGTAATGACGCGAGGAGAATCACTGAATCAGAGACTAAAAGAGTAGACGGGCAAGCATAGAAAGAGAAGCAGAGGCTTGTACAAATCTGTAAATGGCCGCTCCAGCTGTCGAAAGTGTAGCTGTAACTGCGCTTAGGGCTGTGCTCCACCGTGTACAGCGGGCAGCCGAACAGGCTGGCCGCCGTGCTGAAGATGTGAGGGTGGTAGCAGTAGGTAAGACAAAACCCATATCTCTTATCAACCAAGTCTATGATTCGGGTCAGCGTTGTTTTGGAGAAAATTATGTCCAAGAAATCATTGAAAAAGCTCCTCAGGTAGCGTCTCTTGATTGCAATACAACATTCACTTTCTAATTGAAGCTKCWCTTGGTTAATTTTGTGTAAATCATTGTCAAAGTTAGATTCTTTAATGGTTTAATGATGTAAACTTTGCAGCTTCCTGATGACATTGATTGGCATTTCATTGGGCATTTGCAGAGCAATAAAGTAAAGCAACTACTTGGTATGATCCAACTGAGATTTCTGATAATGCTAAATTTGTTCTRCTAATGGTGTTTCTGTTTTTTACTTTTGAGCATCAGGACTGTTAAATACAATTTTGGTCAACGGAATGTACGACATTCTTCAATCAGAAAAGTATTATATCTCAGGACTTGTGAAGCTGATCTATCTTCTTATTATAGCATGTTATTTCTCAGTTAGAACAATTTTTGCTTCTTTCTAAGAAACTGAGGCCATTGCTAAATCTCTCTCAAGTTCGAAATTTGGAAATTCAAATTGTCTTCTTTTTGGGCCAATGGCAGTACAATATCTTGGTTCCACTTTGTCATTTGTAATCCAGCAGTATTACATTTTCTGCTTCTTCTTTTGATGTTTGGTTGCCTATTGGAGATATGAAGAAGAATGCAACAGATATTGAGGCTCACCTTTATAACATGCAGCTGCTGTCCCGAATCTAGGAGTGGTTGAGGGTGTAGATAATCAGAAGGCAAGTTCTTGATCATAACCTTATAAAGGATAAAAAAAACTTATTCTGAATGCTATGGGGTTTACCTATAGCTGTTGGTTTCTCCTAAACCTTGTCCTCCTCTCGTTTTACTTCTTGTTAATTGTTAGAGTGAAGTTGCTAATACAGTTACCTGGATTGGAATTGATGTTATTAAAATATTTATCCTCCACACTTGATGTTTTCTCCTTTGGCACGAATCAATTAGCATGTATTCTTAGGTTCAAAAACCAAATCAATATTGTAACAGTATCAGTTGGTTTCCTCTTACCATGTTTATAAATGCTTGTTTACTTGGAGTAATTTCCTGAAATGATGGGTTTAGTCAATTCATTACATTACATCACATCACGGGTTGCTGCCCCTTTCTGTCTCTCAACGTCCTTTTCTCTTCATGCTCCTTAATTTCATTTTCTCTTGGGGCTCGAATATTTTCAGATTTCAAAACTGATTTTGGAATAAGGACTAGATGTCCTCAACAGATATTCTAGATAATCACCCAATGTGTAGCTTTTGTGATGCACAGGTAGCGAATTATCTTGACCGCGAGGTTTCAAGAATTGGTCGTCCACCTTTGAAGGTCTTTGTTCAAGTCAATACCAGTGGAGAACCATGTGAGTTTATACTTGAATTGTCTTTTTATAGATTTCTTCGGAGAGATAGGTTGGGCTTGACATAGAGAGGTTAGCAGTATTACAATAGTTTACTTCTGCTGCTCATCTAAACTCATTTGACAAAGTCAGTTGTAAGTTGAAAAAATCCCAGGATCTTTGCTGATGGAGACTGTTATATATCATTATTCATCTTGGGAATACATCCCAACATGTTATCAAATTATTTTACACTTGGATGAGTGTTGATCACCTTTCCCTAGCATATACACGGGAAAACGACTATATGACTGCTTTACTTGTTTCTTTCCTGTTCAGTGAAACTGTCATGTTGTGATTACATAGAGCACTTATTAATAGATCATTATTCATCTTGGGAATACATCCCAAAATGTTGTCAAATTATACTCTTCACTGCGTATTTTACACTTGGATGAGGGTTGATCACCTTTCACTAGCATATACAGGGGAAGATGACTATATGTCTGCTTTACTTGTATATTTTCTGTTCAGTGAAAATGACATGTTGTGATTACATAGAGCACTAATTAAGAAGCTATTTTGATCATTATATGCAGCAAAATCTGGTGTGGATCCTTCGGATTGTCTAGAGCTAGTGAAGCATGTCAAGCTGGGGTGTCCAAATCTTGAATTCTCTGGCTTAATGACCATAGGGATGCCAGATTATTCATCAACTCCAGAGAACTTCAAGGTGAGTTCTTCAATATTTAGGAATTTTGAAAGTCTAATTTAATTTCAGTAAACAGGAAAGGAAACTGTGCTTGTTTAGAGCAGTAAGAACGTCATGATTGTAAGAGTATAGAGAAACTCATGAGTTCGTTATATCATCGCATATTCCATTTATCCAATTATGTGGCCAGGGTTGGGGGGGTGGGGAGAGAGATGAAAGAGCTATGCATCTCTTATGAATGTAGAGAAACGGAGAATTCTACATTTTTTATTAGCAAATCTATGCTCAACTAACAAATAATAAATCATCTAATTGATATGTGCTTTGGTATATTAGTTTGACCTCTATGCATATTATGCTTGCTCTCTAATTTTAAACCATCTTTTCCATGTGATAATGCTACAGGCCCTGTTAAACTGTAGAACTGAGGTCTGCAAAGTGCTTGGGATGACAGAGTTACAATGTGAATTGTCAATGGGCATGTCTAATGACTTTGAACAAGCGGTAATCCAGATCTTTCTTATTCTAGTTACTGAAATCTTGATGTTGCATTCAGCATAGATTGACATTTAGCTGTCCTAGTACTAAGCTAGGGTAGCTGATATATATCTGAGGCAATATCGCATATTATTATAACTCGGTCCAATAACAAGTTATAACTGTCTCACAATTATCTAGATTCTTCTTCTGAATAATATTCATTATTCCTCAATGATCTTGATCTTTTAACCTGTAGTAAAGTGTATTTCAGTCTTCCTTGCATTTGATATTTTCACAATGATAGCTGATATGAGTAAGTTTTTTGCTTCTTGGAGAAAATAATTTTAAACAATGCGATCGATATGGTTATTTTCAAGACTCCTGTAATTCTTTTTGTGCTTCTTCTTATATATGGTCAGCAGATAGATTTAGAAGTCACCCTAATCGGAGAATCTTTTACTAAGTTTCTCAAGTTCAGCAGACTTATGATTAATTTGATATAAATATTTATTAAACTAACTGGAATAAGAGCTTACCAAGTCTTCTCAAGGGGCTTTCATGAGCCATCTTATGCTGTATCTGATTATTGATCCATTCATAACTGCATTTTGCCGTGGATGCAGATTAAAATGGGCAGTACTAATGTTCGAATTGGATCAACAATATTTGGACCAAGGCAGTATCCAAAAAGACAATGAATCTGCAGCTAATGATCCTGCGTGTCCAGTTTGGAGCAATCAGTGAATGCAATTGAATGGTCTTTGGTGATTCAATTTGTATTCTGTTTGGCATTCTTTGTCTGAATGATCGTGCTGCTGGCGCAGTGGTTTGGTTACTCCTTTCTTTACAGAAATTGGAAATCACCATCTTCAATAACATTTTTCCATAGTCTAAAAAATTTGAAGTTAAATTCTGGAAGTCTTATTCATATTGAGATGTTGTGCAGCATCAGGTAGCATCTGTTCCCCTTCTCAGAGACTTTTATTTCAGTGCTTGGGCATTTCTTTTTGGCCCTGCTTGGTTAAGGATTGTGCTGGGAAATGGAAAAGAATTTTCCTAGAAAGCTTCTTGCTTGATTGGTGATAAGGACAACAGTGAAGAAAGAAGAGAGGAAAAGAGGTGAAGAAAATTATAATAGAAAACAAGAAGAAAGGAAATGGAAAAGAAAGTTGTAATTTGCATATATAGAAGACATAAAATTCTTTTATGTAATATTTTGAAGATGCATTTTGAAGTTGGTAAATCTTATTATAAATTTTAAAATTAGTTAAAAGCAACCATTTTTATTGAAAGTAATGCTAAATTTAATCAAAATCGATTTGTAATTTTTATTCAAGTTTCTTCTATTAAAGATTAGTAATCGACAAACCTGAGATTGGGTTATCACAATCTATTTTCTTAACTGATCTTGTGCTTGTTCTCCTGTATGTTGCTTGAAATTTTGCTCATGAACAATTTAGAGAACTTTAGAACTCATCAATGGAGAGTTAATCTATGTCATTGTCCTCATTGGAGCAAAACACATAATTGAACTTCTCATTCAAAGATGTAAGTATCTTCTCCACCATGTGATATATTTGAGCAAAAGACATATCTTTTCAGGCCAGCGGGAGCTCTCATACTTAGAATGTTAAGACTGAAAACAAAAGAGAATGAGGACTCAATAATTCCGGGAATGACTTATTGTTCAGGAAACACAAGAAAATGAATAGTCAACGCGAGGAAAGCAGCTAGGACGATCAGGAAATACTAAACAAGTCGCCATAAACTTGGGACTTAGGGTTTTAGAATTACATGACCTCCTTTTGTTTATATTCACAACTAATTTGATTTTTTAGGAGATTTTTCTTTTTGACTTTGACATCATTAGGAGTGGTGCCTTAATTTCATGAAGACGCCCCCTCAAGAGACGTCATATCTGAACCGTAATTTTCCTAATAAAATTTAAGACATTAGTGAAAGGGACCTTTTAATTTAGCGTAAAGTGCTCCTTATATTGGTGCTTTAAGGGAAAGATGCCCATTTGAGTGGCGTTGTATAGCAGAAGTTTTCTTTGAGCTAAAGACACTCATTCAATGGCGTTTTACTCTAGAATATTTTTTAAGCTAAAAAAGACGCCCCTCCAAGGAGCGTTTTACACTAGCATACTTCCTCCTTTCTACCTTGATATTAAATATAACCTACAATAATATCTACAATAATCCCAACAAAATGCTGAAACCTAAAAAGAATGGAAAATATTTATAAGAATGGTTTCATTCAAGAAATATCAATTCATATTCACTTGAAACAGGTCATAACATCTAGAAAAYAATATCTAACAACATAATGATGTCCAAAACATATGAGTGTTTGTAACAAAAGCATAAAAGAAACATAGCCGTAAAAATGACTTCAATAGTCACAATATAAGTAATACTTATGCAATGGAATAAAAAACAACCATGTTCAATACAATCAAATACAAATTAAGGAACAAATTTCGACCATCAGCAATCATTTTCACAAATTCAAAGAAAATGTAACTAGAGTTGGCAGAGGTTCATCATTAAACAACATAACAATAAAATAAAATATAAATTAATTCAAAAAAGTAACAACAAAATTTATCCCAAAAATTAATTTAAAAAAATTATGAATTTGTAACAGTAAAAATTTTTTACCTTAGAGAGTGTCGAAATGCTGCTGATGGTCGCCAGCTCTAAGCCACCAGTGCTGAGCCGTTGCGTTGCTTTCTACAACACGAGAGAGAGAGATTTCAGAACAATGTTGCACAAATAGTTGCTCTTACTCGCTGCTCCTCAGGTCGTTGGAAGGTCAATGGTCAACGGTTAATGGAGTTAAGACAGCTGCTAGAAGTTGCTGAAGATCGAAGGAGGAGGAAGAAGAAGAGTTGGGATCAAAAGTAACGAGCAGAGGTGCAAGGGTTGGATTATAGGGAAGACTAAGATGCCGTTTCAAGGGACGCTTTACATTGACTAGTGTACTGCTTCTATTGGCATCCATGTCAAAATGACAACCACTAAAAAAATCAGATTAATTGTGAATGGAAAATAAAAAATTGAGTCATTATAATCTATTTCCTTGAGGCATATCTATCTCAAAAAAAAAAAAAAAAAAAAGAAGACGACTTGGGACTTGAGATTTATTCAAATAAAATACAAAATCTTAACATAATCCCTAAATTCTCTCTTCATTAACCACAAATTTGTCAAAATCTAGGACTTACCAATCTCAAATTTGTCAATCAAGAGGTATTATTTTTTTTAGTAGTTGAAGAAAAAAAATCTAAACTTACCTTTATTGTTTTAATTACTTTTTAAAATTATTTTTTAGGATAGAATCCGTACTATCATTCTTCTTAGAATGAGTGGAGGATTTTAAAGGATTTCTTTGCTTAAGAAGATTAAAATGCAAACTATGAAGGTTAAAGTTAATGAATTGATATTAAGGAATATTAATGATCACATAAAAAGAAATTATTTTCTAAGAGTGTTGCATTATCAAATATCAATTAACACATGTTTAATGAACAGAAAGAAGTGAAAGTTAATTAGCATCTCCAATGCATTATGTCATTATTCTATAATTTTGCCCATTTAACATTTATTTTTTAAATAAAATAATATAAAAATTAGCTTTCAAACTCGAAAGTCACAACCCGTTGATAGGTTAGCTTGTTAAATATGCTTTCTCTAATCAAATAGTAAATTTGTAATTATTCAGGTTTATTATTTCTGTGTCAATATAACATGACTTAAGACATTATTAAAAAATGTCTATTGTGATGAAATAACAAATTTTCCATGATATTAACATCATAGCATTGCAGCTCCCTAATTTCCCTTTTCATGCTTTCATCCTCCTTTATGTTTTAATCTTTACCTTCTCTCAATCTTCTTCTTCTCACTTTGTTCTTCYTAAATTTAAATGAATATGCCAAAATACCACAGTGAACATTGAACACACCATAAGAGATAGGTACCTCTTTTGAGATAATAATAGTTTTCTTGTAGGATATCATAGTTTGAAATCATATACTGAAGTTCAATGCTTATGTTTGATGTAAACAAAATGTTTTAATTGTTAAGTTTACTTAGGAAGAATTGATAATACTATTTCTTTGTATTTCTTTGTAACTAAACACTATTGCAATCATTTGTTTCTTTGTTTGATATTTTATTTATTATCTTTTCCATCTCATRATATAAGCTCGGAAGGATGTCTCTTMTCATAATTTAAGTTATTYTAAAATTATCCCTATTTACTTGAATATATTTATTACTAGTATTTATATGARATTGAAAGTTTATTTAGAGATGAGGAAGAGAAAAYGAAAACGATAATTAATTGATATTGAATTGAAATAAAATTCAAGAAGATAGAGGAAGGATATATTAGGTARTTTATGTAAAAAATATTATTATTTTCAGTAATATWAATCTCTAYTAAAATAATTTATATTATGAAATGAAGAAAGTGTCATTTATGACATCTACGATAAGATTCGTGAATATTATTACATTTTTATTATATTTTGAAATGGAACCAGACACCAAATTGATGCAAATCGAACCTATTGATTTGAGTTACTAATGTAATAATATTGTTTAGTGCAAAATCGTACCAAGTCGTACAATCAAGACCTAATTACTAGTGTATTCCTTAAGAATAATTTGCTCCTACTTGCATCCTTGCTCTGTAATTTCAACATGCAATAATATGCTTCTGGTACRTTTTCACCCAAACTCGATAGCTCTCTTTACTCTTCTAACACCTTGTTCATAAAATTAAAGTATCAAGAAGTCTAAATACTGAAATTTAAAAAGTAATTAAATTTATAAATACTTAATTTACTTATACACATTTAAATCTTGAACCCCTCAATGATCAATTTAAAAAAATCTAAATAATATCATTTTTATAATTTTTTCAATCTTGTTAACTTTTTTAAATTGTATGGAATCGGAATATATTAATAAGTAGATCAAAAGTAAAAAGAAAGAATAAAATATAATTAATTTTATTTAATAAATAAAAAAAATAGTAAGTTGATGTTATAAGTGTCTTGCAGTGAAATTCTGAATTCGAAGAGGGARATTGTTCCATTTCTTGACCAAAAAGCTCGGACTTTGAATACTCTGTACCCGCCTCTTATCAAGAATTACTCTCCCGTTTCTTCTTCTTTGAGTTGCAGACCCCGAACTCTCTCGCGCTGCAAAGCACAATTAAGTAGCACCAGCTATGATGATATCATTAACAAACCTCGCTCCAGTTTGTTTATCTTCTGATAACTCCCCTTTCAATTTCCTCTCTCAAAGCTGCAACAGATCTCCCTGCTCCCATCGARTTGCTCTTTTGGTCCCCAGGAAGAAAACGTGGAGATGCTCAGTTTCCGAGCAACCGCAACAAAATCATCCATCTCAACAGCAACCGAAAAGGAAACTTCCCAAGCAGAAGAAGCTCCAATCCAAGGAGGCTGATGAAGAGAAAGGGATAGACCCAGTTGGGTTCCTCACTAAACAGGGCATTTCTCATAAAGCCTTCGCCCAGTTCCTTCGTGAAAGGTAAATATCATTTGTAAATATACATCCACAAATTTCTTTTTGTGGATGTATATCGTATTATGGGCTGCATGAACTTGTTTCACCTCTTGTTATTAGTGTCACTTCTCATTCGAGTACATTTTTTTCATGTAGATGATGATATAATTTACCTGCAGGCACAAATCAATGAAGAACTTAAAGGATGAAATTCTGAATCGCCACCTCAATTTAAAGGAGATGGCTTCGGGGTTAGTAAATTTAGAAATTTTATTCTATCTTCCTAATAACTTCCATTTGCAACAACCTAGCTAGGTTTTCACCTTTTCGTTGGTTAATTACTGTTGATGTGCTACAGCTTAACTCAGTTTTTAGCTACCATGATTAAAGATTTTGAAGAAGAATTTCATGGCTATGTCATAATCAGTTGTTTGTTAGCATGACCAAGTGAAATATTTGTAATTGTTGTGCATCAATTTCTCACTCTAAATTCCTGTTTTTAGATATGAAATAATAGGAATGCACCGCAATGTGCAGCATCGAGTGGATTTCATAGAGTGGGCTCCAGGTTTGATGCAATTCCTGACAGTATCATTTAGATTTCGTTATGTTCAAATTTAGTTTTCTTGCCTAGCTTGATCTCAGAAGATCAAATATTCATCAGAGACACCATGCTCATATGTTTTATTGAACTCTCTGTCTATGAAATTTGTGTTACTTCGTCATGCGACTATCGTTCCTCATTGTTGGTGTAGCTCACATGTAAGGTGAATATGTTGACATCAGGTGCTCGCTACTGYGCTCTGGTTGGAGATTTTAACGGGTGGTCACCAACAGAAAATTGTGCCAGAGAAGGTCATTTTGGCCATGATGATTATGGTTATTGGTTTATCATTCTTGAGGACAAATTGCGGGAAGGTGAAGAACCAGATAATCTCTACTTCCAACAATATAATTATGTGGATGATTATGACAAAGGTGATAGTGGTCTTACTATCGAAGAGGTGTTTCAGAAAGCAAATGATGAATATTGGGAACCTGGTGAAGATCGGTTCATAAAATCACGTTATGAGGTTGCAGCTAAACTTTATGAGCAAATATTTGGGCCCAACGGACCTCAAACAGAAGAGGAACTGGAAGACATACCTGATCCAGAGACGAGGTACAAGGCCTGGAAAGAGCAGCATAAAGATGATCCACCAAGCAACTTACCATCTACGCATGTGATTGACAATGGTAAGGTCTATGACATTTTCAATGTTGTAGATGACCCGGTATGGCGAGAGAAATTTCGTGCTAAGAAACCTCCCATTGCCTACTGGTTGGAGACTCGTAAAGGAAGGAAAGCATGGTTAAAAAAGTATATGCCTGGTATACCCCATGGAAGCAAATATAGAGTATATTTTAACACTCCTTCAGGGCCTCTAGAACGTGTTCCTGCCTGGGCTACTTATGTAATCCCAGGTAACCTATCTTGTCCATTGGTGGCTTTTGATAGAAACTGCAATTGAGGTAACCTTTTAGTTGGTTTCTTTAATTCTAACCTTTGACCAGCCCAATTGAAAGCATTAACTATGAATCTATCTGGAGGTTTTCTGATTTCATTTTCATGGTTTACATTTCTTGTTTCGTTGCCAATTTTCTTTCTGTATTATGGTTGTTTTATATTGTCATTCTGAACCAATCCAAGTGCTTAGTGCTAGTTTCTAATATGCAGATGCAGATGGCAAGCAAGCTTTTGCTGTCCATTGGGAACCACCTCCTGAATCTGCATATAAGTGGAAACATAAGCAGCCACCAAAACCAAGGTCTTTGCGCATATATGAATGTCATGTTGGAATTTGTGGACAGGAGCCAAAAGTTGCCTCTTTCAGTGATTTTGTTCAAAAAGTAATTCCCTAGCTGCAATAATCTTGGTCCTACATAAAAAGTTTCGACATCTCTTCCTTTCCAATTAAAGTGATCTTTGCTTTCCCATACAATTCATTGTTATAGGTCCTCCCACATGTAAAAGAAGCTGGCTACAATGCAATTCAATTGATTGGAATTGTTGAGCACAAAGATTATTTTACTGTTGGATATAAAGTAAGTTAGAAATTAGTTACCTGCCCTTCCATCCTCAACTACTATTTACTATTTTCTAACCTTGATTCTTTTGCGTACCTATTGTTGTAGAAGTGGTGGGACATACTCATGTCCTCATTTTAGCCCTATTTCTGAAGTTATCTAATTCCAGTTTGAGTAGATATGACAATACATATTCGCTTTTCCAGGTTACTAATCTTTATGCTGTTAGTAGTCGTTACGGCACGCCAGAGGACTTCAAGCAGTTAGTTGATGAAGCACATGGTAATTTTCTACTTATAATTGGGTTGCATATAGGTGCTTTAGCTAAGGAGCTGGAACTTTTCTCGACTGAAAAGCTATCAATATCGAATTCTAAAATCTCAGTAATGAAAATGAGTTTTACGCCTATATTCAAATGCTCAATAGGCTAATGTTATATTTTATTAGGTTGTTCTGACCTTTAAGACTTAAAATTTTAAGACTTGTGGATTTTATTAGGTTGTTCTATTACTTTAAGATTCAATAACTTAAATTTCATAATTTTACAGGATTTCTATCCTCATAGAATTGGATTCTATGTTTCTAATGCACAGCCAAGCTGTGTTCATCCCGAAGCATACCAATTATGAAAACTTAAAATTTGACCTTTAGCTTCGAACTGACTTTAAGATATCCAATTATGCACTTGTAAGACTTATTAGGTTATTCTGACYGTTAGCTTCAAATTGACTTTAAGATACCCAYTTYTTATTGATGTTATGGAAATAGATAATATCTGCTCTGGAAAATATGATTGGAAGACATCAATGATGATGATAATCCTCCCGCAACTGTGACAAAGAATTAAAAAAAAAAAAAATAGATAAGATCAAAACATCGAGTGGAGTTATTTAGTGGTAGAAGGATAGGAGAAGAAAGCCAAAGGTGTAAAAGAAGTAAATGACAACGACATGGCTCTAACTGCTATCACTTGTAAACTTTTGTTTTTTCTTTTTKACTTTTGTTTACCTGGTTATCCTGGTTGTCACCATTACGAAGTCTTCTTTTGAATYGATTTTTCTGTGCTTGGTAGTTGCATTTTCTTCTCATTTTTACCTTGGAGTTCTTATTGTTTATTGCAGGACTTGGGCTGATGGTTTTTTTAGATATTGTCCACTCCTATGCAGCAGCAGATGAAATGGTTGGGTTATCACTTTTTGATGGATCAAATGATTGCTACTTTCATTCTGGTAAGTTCTGTTCTGAAATACTTTTCTTGGGCTGTTTACAGTTAGCAAAATTTGGCTGTAGTTATTCTTTTTTCCTTCCCATTGGCTTACAGCTCTTGGTTTTTATGTAATGTCAAATGTTCTGGTGTAATGTCTGGAGATGCTTTTTAGGTATATAAACTTTATGAGTACATTTTGATGTCTTATGGCGCTTGACAGTTTAGCTATGATGTTGGCCAAGTTTTCTTTTTTATCCAGTTTATGGATACTGTGCTTTTAAGCTTCTAGTCCTAGAAGGAAGAATRTTGASAAAAAGTAGAGAAAGATAATTGTTTTCTGTTCCACCTCAGATATTTTTCTGCATCTGATTCTCTAAGCTTCTTGTTCCTGCAGGTATTTCTTTCACATGCTCCAATTGTTTTATTTGATTTGAAAAACCAGCTGCATATGTCTTTGTTGGGGAGACATTATTTCTTGTCTGCAAATTTATAAAAGTTATAACTCCAATCAAATATAGAATTTCATTTCGGATCCAACTTATAACTCCAATCAAATATAGAATTTCATTTCGGCTCCAACTATATTGTTTAACTTTTGTTTGTTCAGTGGTGTAAATATTGGAAAATTAGAAATGCTTTAGGCACAAATCTTTTGCCATAAAGTCATCCTAGTTTACCCCAAACCATATGTATGTAACTTCCTTCTTTGACCATATTGCCTACTTTTTGAAGTTAAATCTTCTAAATTTTCACCCATTTTAGAATTTAATATTTAGAAAATAAAATTTTAAATTCCTCAAGGAGAAGAAAATTGCACGCCCATCACCATGTTCTCCATCTTGCTTAATTTACCATTCCACTTAAAAATGTAAAGATAAAAGAGTGATAAAATGTGCATCAATTTAGACYCCATTTTTTCTRAAATGACTGTTCAACAGGGCAAAGTAAGAGATTCATTTGTTATTGATTGAACATGACCCTCACTCAACTTTGACATTCTCCTGATTTATAGGYAAACGAGGTCACCATAAATTCTGGGGCACAAGAATGTTCAAATATGAGGATCTTGATGTGCTGCACTTTCTCCTGTCAAATCTGAACTGGTAATTGCAAGATCATTGACCTTTAATAAGTACAGTTTTGTTATCCTCTTCTCTTCTCACTCAAATTTTGTGGTGCATTGCTTCATTTGGTGAGTTATCTTTAGATTTAATGCATATGAGAGGCAGTTTACTTAGTATGCTGACAGTTTTCTGATAAATGTGCATTGCTTATGCAATGAGTTTCTCAGGTGGGTGGAGGAGTATCATGTGGATGGTTTCCATTTTCATTCGCTATCATCAATGATTTATACACATAATGGATTTGCTTCATTTACTGGTGACATGGAAGAGTAAGGCTTTTGACATTTAATTTATCAACTTTGGCTTTTATCTTTGTGTTATCATAGGAAGTAGGATTTTGGATTGCATGCTATTCCCAGTGGCCAGTAGGATTTTGGATTGCGTGCTATTCCCAGTGGCCAAGATATCTAGAGACTTTTCATTCACATTCACTTAGTTCATTTCTGGCCAATTGGAGCTGTATTCTTTATTAGAATCTTTTGTTATACATAAGGCAGTGGAAACCATCATGACCTCTAACAGATTTGGTTTTCTGTAACATCTCATCACTGATGATGCCAGATCATTAAGCGTATCATTGAATAGTCTGATCTGTAACCCAGAATAAGGGAATCAGGAGCATGGAGTAGATGGTTTGTCCAGATCTTAATCAGTTGGTTCTTTAGTTGCAAGTGGTTAACATTTTTCTTTCGCAGGTACTGTAATCAATATGTTGACAAGGATGCATTATTGTACTTGATTTTGGCAAATGAGATACTGCATGTTCTTCATCCTAATGTTATCACAATTGCTGAAGATGTGAGTAATCTTGTATAAGTCATCTCTTTCAACGTGGCTTATCTTTTAAGCTGGCATTGTTCTTTTGGTCAAAGGTTTTGTGGCAATTGAACATTCTTTTTGCCTTCCTTTTTGTTATCAATACCAATATGTGTATGATAGAAAGCATGATGAAGATTCAGATATTTTTGTGTGGGGTTAAAGGAATCAACTCRGTTGCATATTTATGACAGTTTATTTATGCTCCCGATATATGCTTTCATGGGGGAACTGATGTAATGATGGTTTTAGGAGAATGTAAAACCACTCACTTCCTATTCTATCAATACTATTTATTTCTTCGGYGGAATTCTGTCAAGCAAGTTATTTAGCTTTGAGCTTCTTTTTCTTATCTCAATTAAAATAACTTGTCTTAATTGCTCAGGCAACTCTATATCCTGGAGTATGTGAGCCAACCTCCCAAGGTGGATTGGGGTTTGATTATTTTGTCAATCTTTCTGCACCAGAGATGTGGTTGTCATTCCTCCAGAAAGTCCCRGACCATGAATGGAGCATGAGTAAGGTTGTCCATGTGACAGTTATGGGTTTATTTCTTCTTTTGAGACAAAATATGGTTGGTTTCTACGTGGTCACTTATCAATTGTTATTCTTCTCAAGATTGTTAGCACCTTAGTGGGAAACAGACAAACTGCTGATCGAATGCTGTTGTATGCTGAAAATCACAACCAGGTGGCTCGGTGTTTTCTCTTCTCTTGTAAATTTATTTTATCAAATTTCTGTCCTTATTTCTAGCCTTCTTCATACTGATAAATCAAACTTTCAACGATTAACTGGTTTTCTGAAGTTGACATGGCTCAACAGTTAAAGTGCTTCATCAATACTAAGTGATTAATCAATACTTTCCATTGCTTGTCAGTCCATATCTGGAGGGCAGTCCTTTGCAGAAATATTGTTTGGTAAACATCTGGACTCCTGTTCTAACAAAGAAGAGTCCTTGCTTAGAGGTTGTTCTTTGCACAAAGTAAGCTCTTTATCTATTCTAGATCATTTTCTGTGTAAGACAATATCAAAGCAAAACGATGGCCATTTACTTCTATTATTGCTAAAAGGAAATTTTGTTTCAAGTGACAACCTCTATGTCATTTATCTTTTCTTCTTAAATCGTGCAGCAACAAGGTAAAAAAGGCRGTATTGTAGCCATTGAATACTTATTTAGGGAGAAATCTTTTTTATCGAAGAATTGTTATCTTTACTTGGATTGTCTCAGTATTTTCATTTTATATTGAATGTCCTGTCGCAGGATTAGGCTAGGATTTATAAAATACTTAGTCTTGGCTTGATACCTGCTGTTGTTATCATTCCACTCGAATTTCCGTTGAATGTTGTATTACAGAAATTGAGAATGTTCTCATATGTATTAGCACAGCATTTGTACAATATTTAGTCTTTGGTTGATAACCATTGTCTGGTCTTTGTTGAATTTCTGTTACTGGTTTATTATTGTTCTTTTATCTATTTGGTGTGCTCACCTTTATCCACATATAATTTGGGTTATCTTTGAACAAGATGATCAGGTTAATTACATTTACGATTGGAGGGGCATATCTCAACTTCATGGGCAATGAATTTGGGCACCCAAAGGTGAAGTCTATACCATCACAATATCAATGAGAATATAACTAGCAGCAGTCCTAATGCATTCTCCTTAAATTCATTTCTTTCGGTTAACCAGAGAGTTGAATTTCCAATGTCAAGCAACAATTTTTCATTTGCACTTGCTACTCGTTGCTGGGATCTCTTGTCAAAGGAAGGAGTGCACAATCAATTGTTTTCTTTTGATAAGGTGATTCATTAATCACATATGCTTTTGTTGTAGGTTTCAACGCTCAATCTTCCCCTTCATGCTTTTTTTGACTTAGACTATACTATTGGCATTAGATGAAAAATATATTTCTTGGTTTTATCCCATGTTTATAGATAGTTTGCATTGGACTCACTTTAGAAAATTATAATGCTTGACCAATCAAAATGCGACTACCTAGCTTTCCATGTGAAACCTCATTTAGCTCAAATGTGCACAATTCCAATAAACTTCTTTCAATAAACGAGATCATGCCTTACTGGTGGCATGAGAAGAATAACATTTGAACTACTCATTTCTTATTTCCTTTTCAGGATATGATGCAATTGGATGAAATGGAAAGAATTCTTTCAAAAGGTTCAGGAGGCCTTCCCAATATTCATCATGTCAATGACAGTGCCATGGTATAATGTGTTTCTCCACTTATATGTTGGTTTCCACATCTTTTTGGTTTCTACTCTCTTTTGGATGTGGTTTCCTAGTAAGCAGTGTCTTGCATGTAATGAAGTGAAATATTGCAACCCTGGTGTTTTGGCATGCATACTGGAGATGAAGGCTCCATGTCTTACCATTCCAAGTATTTACTGCAATTATTTTCATGGAAATAGAATGCATTGCTCAATATATTTAGTCTCATTGCATTGGGATGACTACTGTTTGACAGACGGCTTTCCATTACCTCTGGCTTATCTTGTATCAATGATTATGAGTTAGATCAATTAGGATCATGTCAGGGGGTTAAAAAGCAGATGCAGATTTTGTATATAGGCAGCTTTAGCACAAAATCGATGGTCCTCGACTAAATTCTTCCAATGCTTCACAGCTTTTCCTTGCTTTTGTTCATATAGTTGATGCAGATAAGRAGTTGATCTTGCGAAGCTCAGAAATCTTTGTTGATTTATTTCTTATTCATTTAATTCATAAATGTAATATCTTTTTACTATTGAGAAGAGCATTATGATGAACGTAGAAATTTTCCTGTGCAACAGGTGATATCTTACTTGAGAGGTCCCATTCTCTTCGTGTTCAATTTTCATCCAACAAATTCATATGAAAATTACAATATAGGTGTAGGAGAAGCAGGAGAGTATCGAGTAAGTGATACTTAGCTTCTGTGCATGATCCTTGGTATTCTAATCTCAAGATCTTTTGTTCTCTGCAACTGAAATTAGGCTATGGTTCTTAGACGAGAATTTGCTGAAATTCATCTCTTTAAGGCTATCTTTCTTTCTGTCTGTTACACATTTTTGTCCATTCACTTTGGCGGATGAAAGTTTGCTGGTTGAGCATGCCTCTAGAAGTTGCTCCAGTAAATCCTTGACCAGACTTATGCTATTGTTGGATGAATGTGAGAATGCTTAATGAAGTCCAGCCTCTACTTCTAATGGTAGGATATATTAAAGAGAAATAGAGAGAGGGGGAGGGAGGGTACAATATTATCTTATTGTTCATGGAGTCAACAGTAACAAGGGAAATTTACTCTTGTTCAAGAGATTTTATGCATCAGGAATATAACTGGTGGTTTCCTCCTGCTCCTTCTAACAATCACCTTCATATGCAATACCTAATATGTCTAGACCATCCCTAGCATCCAAGACTCTTTATCTACTATCTTTCATTTCATTGAAATCTCTGTTTATCTTTTCTTTTATTTCTTGTGCAATTAACATTTGTTGGTTAACAAATTTATGGATAACTTCCACAGGTCATATTGAACACAGATGAAAAGAAGTATGGCGGTCAAGGGTTAATTGGGCATAACCGATATGTTCAAAGAACTGTCAATAGAAAGTACGCAGGAACTTTGTCTCTCCTAGTTCTTTAATTTAAACATTTTGTCCTTGACAAGCATTACATCTGTTGCAGGGTTGATGGCATGCGGGAATGCTTGGAAGTGCCTCTGCCAAGCAGAACTGCTCAGGTTAGAGTTGTTACAAGTATTCTGTGCTTTGTTCGTTTTCAAAATTTTGCCTTAAAATTGTTAGTGAGAGAAAATGTAAAGCCAAGTAGATTATATAGTGATTGGACAATTTTGCTTTCTTCTCTTCTCTTCAGGTCTACAAGTTAACACGTATACTAAGGGTCTGAACACATGATGCAATGAGAATCTTGAATATCAGTATATGATTTGCAAGGAGCTGAAATTCTAGATTGAGTATTCAATGCTCTTGCATTGGGTTCATATGATTTCTTCAGGCTGCTACCGTTCATCTTTTGGTAACAGATTACAGGATCATGCCATTTAGTTTCGACACTTTGACCACTATGCATCTTTTCTGGACCCTATGCTGCATTATCTGGCCCCCTGAATATCTGACTAGAGGCTTCTAAAACTCACCCTCTTTGGCAAGCAAGTTTCACGGATGAAATAAGTTGAAAGTTTTTGACTAATAAGAGGTGTGTTACTTGGTTTTGCAGTGCTTCACGGAGAAGTAACCTTGTAGAGAAATATTATTTTTTATGAAGGCATTGCTGTCAATAGTATTTACTACGTGAGAAAGGTAGAAAACCTTGATGCCAATGTGATTTACTGAGTTGAAAATGAATGCTGCTGYTCTTTACTYCAGAACCCCAGTGTCATTTCCTTTCATTTCTAGCCGAATGATCTTTTTKGAGAATTCAAGCAATAATCWTTTGAAGGTGCCGCCGTAGGAGGATGAAATGWTGTGTTTATACAAAAATGAAATAGCCTGGCTATATATTACAATAATTGTTTTCAAAAGAAATGTCATGCACAGCCAGTCATATGTAATTGGGTATCTTGCAAAATGAACCTAGGTATTGTCTGCTTCCACCAGGAATAAAAGATAAAAAAAATAGAAGTTGTTTTGTACTTGATAAAGGTAAAATTTTCAAGTTTCACAATTATAACAAAGCATTTGAAATAGACCCACAGTTAAAATTTTAAACTGCAATTGGTTAATTGAAGAAAATTTGATGGGGGTTAGTAGAATTGGAATGCAGGGCTCAAATGAAAAAAGAAACATGGTTGGGAGAGYAAACTTCCATCGAGTGCCTTGAATCTGTCCTTATAGTAGAGACTGAAAATAAAGTGTACAAATGGTGCCGTTCAAGAAACGTTCGGTGCAAATTTAAGATCTGAGACAAACTTCATGATCCAAAGATTCTCGGAATTGAAATCTATAATGAAAAAAAAAAACAATAAAATTACATGGCCAGTGTTAGTGTCCAAAAAAAACCTATTTCTATTTCTATTATGTGCTAAATTATGCTCAGGCTCCTACTCATTCAATAGTTCCAGAGTTTGCCTCAGCATGAGGCGGACAAGAGAGGAAGGTGCAGATAGTGCTCTTCCCTAAACAGTTGAGAGTTTCGGGCATTCAAAATCTGATGGATTGCTTGTCTAAATATGTAATTCCAGTTCCTGGTTTGAGTATCAATTGGGTCATTTTGTGTCATGCTTTGTTCAACTCATTGGTAAGGTGATGGGCAGCACGAAACTTAGCTCGCAGCAGTTCTGGTACCAGGAGCCGCCATGTCTATTTGATTTCTGAGCAATCTTGGACCGCAGGCATCGTGGTTTCAATGTCCTGGGTGCAGGGAAGGTATGATGTTTTTGGTCCAAAGCATGGAATTGGTCTCTAGGCGATCATGGCCAATTCCAATGTGAGGCTTATTTGATAAAAGTGAAGTTGAAGTTTGAAAAATAATTAAAATTTTAAACGTTAAAAATGTCTAAGTATGATATTGCATTTAGTAACTTATCTTGAAATGTTTTAATATATTATCACTTAAATTTATAAAAAGAACTAAAAATCACACAATGCTTGAATTTGAAAGAGTGAAGTTCGATACTAAAATTTTGATAATGCCGACTTGAAATGTCTTAATATATTAAGTTAAAGTATTATCATTTAAATTTTATAGAAGGAATTAAAAAGTACTTAGGTCTCGTTTCAATGACGAAAAAGTGATATCGTATCCGAATTGTGATTTTCGGAATCAAAATTCAAGGAATCAGAATCTTTACAGATTCACATATCTTGTTTGTGGGTATTTAAATATAAATGAGGAATGAGTTTATATTTTTAACAAATTGTTTGAATTAGGCTAAATGAGTAGATATAATAATTTGAATATCAATTGAGCTTTAGACTCAATATTAAATTACTATTCRAAATATCATTAAAATATAATGACTTAAATGTAGATTTATTTTTATTAAGTAAATAAATTTAAAAATTTAATTTGTATTAGATCAAGTATCATAGGTCTATTAGATGTTGAGGAAATTATTTAACAAAAAGAATTTTTGAAAATGGGACACATTTTTTAGTTCAAAATATTAGGATGAATACAAAAATTAAATTCTTATCTCATATAATTAATATTTTAATTTCAAACATAAAAGTAATTAAACTTGAATTTGCTTACGTGGATGGGAGCGGAGGATCTTTTGGGGAAGAGTTTAGAGGTTTTTTGGAGAAAATGTTAGAGGGATTTTTGAAGAAGAGTTTAGTTATGGAGAAAACGAACAAGAGGAAGGGAGAAAATAGAAGTTATTAAAGTCTTTAAAATTTATTACACATATTTTTGTTGTAAATCATAATAGAAGTGATCAAAATATCACTTCCTTGCAGATACTCTTTTTCTTAAGATCATGCATTTTTCTTTTTTCTTTTTAGATTTGAGAAATCTTACTTTTTTAAAATACCAAGCATTTAATTTGTTCAATTTTAAATGCTGAATTAAAATTAAATTATCAAACAAGGTCTAGATTTGTGGGTGAAGTGTATCAAGCTGATGGGGTTGAGAATCTCTGTGGCGAGGAGATTTTGGAGATGGTCCATCCGCCAACCTATGGAGTCATTCCAGTACTGACGAACTGTGGCTTGTTTGCTCTGTTCTGATAATAGTTGAAGGCAGTGATGGATTAGAGGCACCTCTAGTGCCAGGCATCCATCCAAAATGTAGTAGTGATCCCATTCTGTATGTCCCAAGTGAGTCCTTGTAGTAATAAAGAATTGCCATGGAGAATTGCTCGCCGAGTGGAGAAASCAATGGTCTTTTTAGATGATCTCCTGGAATTGCACCTTCAGCCATAGCTATTAGTTGTTTCAATACCTTCCACACAAGCTTAGCCAGGAAGGCTAAATTAAGATTCCCAGTATTGCGGATGCCTAACCTCTCTCGTTAAGTGGTTGGTGTATAATCTTTCGTGCGGATGGGTGCATATAATGTCCGTTTTCTCCATCTTCCCTTAAGAATTTACAGTTTATTTTCTCCATCCTCCCTTAAGATTATTTTCTCCAGTATCCTTGATAATTGTACTGTTTAGTTTCTGGACTGCATTGCATATCCAGATATGGAGGTAGTAATTGTCTTAATCAACAAAGTTCTAGCTGTTAGGGATAAAAATCGAATTTTCCACCCTGTCAGTTTCTTGTGAATTTTGTTAAGTATTGRTGTGTACAAAGACCAACTAACCCTGCCATGAACAAGTTCAATTCAAAATAGGATATCGGAACATGGAAGTGTCTGCTAAGCTGTTTTGCTAGGTCGGTCAAAGTATTGGAGGAGAAATGCAATTGGGACCTTGYGGATTAACCTTCTGCCCAGACCCRTTGCAGAATTCAGCTAAAACTCTATGCATTACCCAAGTCTGCTTGCAAGAGGCCACTCCAAATAGCATCAAGTCATTAGCAAAGAAAATATRTGTAAGTTAGGCCCCCTGTTTGTGTGATGCTCCCAACCATCCCTGGTATAATTAGGGGGGATTGTGACATCACATCTCTCTCGATAGTATGTAATGACACCAAAAATATCAATTTCTTAAAAAATATTCCAAAAAAAAGAATAAGTATATCCAAGTTATACATCTCAAAATAATCCATATATTCCTTAATGTTGGGAAACTTAAGAGAATAATTAAATAAATAAAAGAAACTCTATGCTCTCAATATTCCAAATCCTCCAAAATAGTCACAAGAGCTACCTGTTATATTCGTCCCTAAGAAAATATTTGAGGAGTGGGTGAGCTATTTAAGAAAACATTTGAAAAGTGGTAGGCTAACTCAGTGATTTCCGTGACTGTGTTAGTTGAGGAAAATGTTTTCACATGATGCTTTCATAAGATAAGAAATGCACTATGTAACTTCTACAATAAGCACAATAATCTAGAAAAARGCTAATTTTCCTTGAAAACAAAAGCAAGATGTCCATGGAAAAGATGATTTAAGAAATGTTACCCAGTGTCAATGAATATCGATAATGCATCAAAAGATAGAATAATACGTAAATCATAACTGTTGGAGAACTTCCAATGGAATCAAGTTACTAGCCTTATCACCCCTTGATATTCATGTGATTTCCAACCATTATCCATGATAAATTTTACCATTTTATCTTTTTGCCTACGAGTGAAGCAATCGAATTAGGTTGACCCTAGGTTAACCTCCTAATCAAGGACACAAGGAGCTGTCCACTGAATGTGTTTCAACTCACCATAGATATGATCTCTTGATTTTATCCATTTGGCTATTCTCAAACACTCTCATCCGAAGACCTAAGATTTCCTTGCACTGCTGACCAACCAAGTAGAATACTTTGCTCATGGGACCAGTATACAGAACTGCCGATAAAGTACTATATGTAAAACCCCAGGTTTTTTCAACTTCTGGATAGTTATTTAGGATTCCATAGTATTGAATACGGGTCCAAAAATTAGAATTTTTGGTAACTAATTTAGAATTATTTTATTAGTCTCATAGGCACATATTATCTGTTTTATTTTAGACTCGAGCAATAGAAATTTTTTTATCGTGTTCGAAAAATCAGGGCATGTCTTAGGAAGCATGCCCAACCAGATATATTATTATATTCATAACCTTAGTGTAATTACTAAAATACTCTTTATTTGAATYAGCCATTGCATGCAAAGTTAGGATATGTATCATGCATGCATAGGGTGCCCATGATTGGACCAATGACTCTACTCTTACYCATGTGACCTTTTGACCAACGCATACCCATTTTAAATTGTTTTCTCTTTTTATTTGTTCTTTTTCTTTTTCCTCTTCTTGGCCGAAATTCTTGGCTGCAATTTCCCTAAAAAATCTGATTTATTAAGCTTCAAAGAGAAGCCATTGTTGATTCTTCTTGGAGAAGCTTAATAATCCTTATTACATAAGCTATTTCCTTCTTTTTCTTCAAGTCAAATTAACTGCCATTTCCCTCTATTTATATCCCCTTAGCCGGCCTCACTTCCCTCTTGTTTGGAAAACATTTCAAGCTCTCTCTACACTCTCTTTTCTTCTGTTCTCAACTGACGGCCTTCCTCATCCCCACAACTCTTTGTCTCTCAGCCTTGCACCGCCTTGCTCCTCCTTCCTCTGGCAGCTTTGCTTTGTTCTTCACAAGGTAAGAAATGCTCCTCTTTGGTTTATTCTCCTCCTCCATAAACTGCTGCCATAATCAGACCCTCTTTCTTCTTATTCCATATTGATCAACTCCTTGGGTAGTCTGCTTAGGGTACCATCAAGACCCCATTAACTACCCTTTTACCTCCTTTCAAGGTTAGTTCATTTATCTCTTTTATAGCTACGCATGTGTATTTTTTTTTTATAGCTTTAGATAGATTAGATAAATCAAGTTTATGGATAATTTTATGTGAGTGTTAATGCTAGCTGTTTGATATTTGAATATAGTTGAGAAATTGCTAACTTCTTGGACGAAATAGTATGCCTTATTAAGATGGTTTCTATGGTGTATGAGCATGCTTACTAACTTCATGATTACAAGAGTTTATGTTAGCTTGAATAGCATGATTATGGTTGGAATAGGATGAGTAGAACTTGATATATGCTTTATTGCTGGAAAATGATGGAAACAATTTTTAGTATGCTCTGTTTCTCGTTCTAGTTTTGTTTAGAATGACTTGTGAAATCTGKWTTYGAGYGTGCTCTATAGTAGTAAATTCTTYGGTTTAAAATAAACAAAAAMTCATGGTCATARMCTTAGTAAATCATGAGATATGGGTTGTACAAAATTACTGGACATAATCTACGAACTAATTACTATCTTGGGATGCTGGTTTAACCGTGTGGTAGATTTTGACATATGTTATATGGTTGGATATACTACTAATTAAGGATTATTTATAAACAATTTTACCTAATTTTAGTTAGTATAACCCAACATATGATAGAAACATTGAGACCCTCCTATTAGCCACTGCTAGTTGGACCGGCTGGCAGAACACCTGAATGTATTTGTGCTTTCTGATTAGGTACTAGTTAGAATTATTTATAAGAGGTACCGTTGGATAGTTACAAATATAAGGATCAATTTGGAATTGAGTTTCATAATTTGAACAACCAGAATCGGAGATATGACCAAAACAACCTCACTCTATCTCATTGGAATTTATCTGTTTCACTATTTTGTTTGATTGAATTTTGGGAGTTAAGTATTCATTGTTAGGTTCTGATTTTACTTCGATGTTTCCTAATGTAATAGGAACGTAATGAGACTTGTTTCATTCAATTCACTTTAGTAAAATTCCATTTATTGATCAAACATCGAAACTTGACATTTTAGTCAGTAAGGCACCGAACCCTGTTTTTTGCTACCAAACTACGATCTGTTCATTGCTGAAAATTAAGCCAAACCAGTTATTATAATTAAATGACTGTCTTATGTTCATTTACATATAATATTAGTAAGGAAACTAGAACCAGGACACTGATTTACCGAACATTGCTCATGCTAGGCAAGCAGCTTTGTATGCGATCTTATGTGTGATATTTTGGTGAAATAGCTTGATGGGATTACAAATCAGCTAAAGGATATTTTTCCTACCTGTTTTAGGACATTTTATCCAGAGTTTTGGCTGTTTAATTTGATAGCTCAGTTGAGACCCTATGTCCTTGTAAACTTCTCGATTTATTTCAAGTGTATTCTAGATATGTTTTCAATRAATTCTTATATAGTTGAACATGAATCTCTCCGCTCAATGTGAAACTTCACAGTGTGTGAATTTTGGTATTCAACTGAAATACTTTAAGCATCTTCGACCTATCGTGCTTTTGATAAACACATATGAAATGCTTTATAAGCTCGAGTTGCCGAGATAGTTTTAGTTCTTGTGTATGTGAGGATATACTTTTTAGTATCTTTGGACTATAATTTATTCACGTCTGGAATATTCTACTTTGAAGTTTTTAAGTTACATACTTCATATTATGGGGTTTTTAGATGCCTTGACCATACGACTATTCAACTATTGAGAGACAAGCGGCTTTCTTTCCTTCCAATGGAACCTAGGGGAGGGTGGGCTGTCACACTCTATCCATCACAACAATATATTATCCGAAATGATATTAATAACATTAACAAAAAAATGTGAATAACATTAAAAATGATTATGTGTACTAGGGGAAAATAGTAAAATATCACGTTCAAGGGTATTGGATTAAAAAACCATGGGAATCAGTGCATCTCACTATGAAAAGTATTTAAATGACCTCCAACAATTTATGGTCCTTTGAAACGAATTGTGGTTTTAAGAAAGAAATGAGTCATGTATAGTTTCGTAAAACTTAAATGCTTTCTTAAGGTAAACACAAGTTCATGGTAGGATAATTACAAAAAAGTTTTAGGGAACTGACCTTCAAAAGCCTTTGTTCAAGTCCAACGTAATTAATGGTTCTGGGATCTTTACCCTAAAGAAACATAGGATAAACGTTTAGTCCAAATCCTGTTATTAACACCAAGTATCACAATTTAGAAGTTCTTAACACATATCATTACTCCCAAATGTGACCACTAAACTTCTAATATAATCAGGACATAGGAACGGACATATCCTAAAATATGTCTGTACACACTAAAAAATCAATTTATTTAATCAAGACTATCATATAATTTTAATCTTAATTGTTTAATTAAGTCTACAAAAAAAATCCGAATCTTTTGGATCATTTGAAGTTGGACTATTGATTCAAACCTGTCTAATATATTACGAAGATGGACAAAATTGTATTAAGTCCAGATAAATGAAACTCGTCTTATAGTGGATTGTGTTTATTCATGCAGCAATCAAATAGTTGAATTGACCTAATATAAGAAGTCCAATCAGATGGATTTCTTAGTCAGCAAGAAACCTATTCAACCTAGAGATAGTTATTCAAAAGAATTGAAACTCTTTGCATGTAAATAGGCGACCCCCTGAAGACATAATCATACATATGAAAGCCCTCAAGAAAACGTTAGAGCTACTTTGGAGAACTAAATATCAAGAATTCCCTCTAGCAAAAATATACTCAAAGCTTCAACTTTTGTTGTGAATCATTGGATCATTCATCAAAAAAGCTTCAAGCTTCCCTTCTTTATATATATCGAAAAAGGTATTTTCTCATTGATGCATATACAGGTTCTATCTTTGAGGTAGAAATGTCCAACAAAAGAATCGAAAGGCATATTCTCTTGACAGTCAATTCTAACCAAAATATTCAATATAACTAAAGCGAAAACATAAACTTAAATTCATATTACAACCCATAATGTAGTTCTTAGGGATTAGGTATCTAATATAACAAAAAGGTAARTCTATTACAAACTCGAAGAATATAATACGATCATAATATCTGCAATAGCATGTTAATAATACTCCAAGCTTGCAAAATATTAATTTCCTAAGCAGCTTCAACATGCTCAAATTTATCCTGTAGCTTTGGGGATCAATAACTGTTACTAAAAACATGAGAAACTACAAGCCAAGCTTAGTTTGTCTCGCATGTGTGCAATGTTAGTTTTATGTCAAGAGCATGATTCAAGTAAACATGAGTAAAAAGAATTGTCAAAAATAGTTCGAGTATCAAGTATCAATAACTAAGTTCCAATGAAAAGTATACTTTCAAAACTTGCAAGCAATAAGAGCATGTCAAGGATGAATAAGTGTGCTATGATAAAAACCCGTTAGGATTCAGTAATAGCAACTCAATTCACAACCTTTACCATATACATAATCTCGTACGTGGTCAACAATACTAGCCTCACTTTATAAATACACATGCGATTCACTTTATAATCAAGCACGAGTACCCGATAGCTGGGTAATAGGGAGTTGCCTGTCCCTGGGTTAAACCTCCTAGAGGTATGACCGTCCACAATCAGTCATGGGCATCTAGTGACGCATCACAGTACTTTGCCCGCTGGACTAATTTTTCAGAGTTTGAAGATAGAGTAGTCCAACCAATCCATCAATTCTCAATCAAGCATGAACAAGCTCGGAGCATTCCATCAATATCAAGTTCATGAACATTAATAAAAAATCAGTCTACAAAAAGCCATAAAATGCTGCTGTTCGTATCATGTCAAGTGTTCTCTTTTCATAAAGTAAACCAATGCACATTTTCCGAAATTCATGCATGTAGAAATAGATTTGTCTGAAATCATGATGTCATTCTTCAAATGCTCAATAAATCAGTAATTCCAAGAAAATCATTCGGAAATATCTTTAGAATAAACTCACGAAAGCATTTATATGGAAAATGGTTTTAAAGCAAGCTCACCTTCTTGTACATTTTCCTAGGAGTGCGACTAAAGCTGTGGACCTAGATCAACATAACCTCAATTAAGTCACTAATAAGTTTATACTAACAAGTTTATACACTCCATACTCTAAAGTAGATATAGCTAATCATAAAATTCTAGTCATGATCCTAGTGAATCCATCATTGCATTTCCTCGGGCTTAACCGGTGATACAAGTAAAAATATTTCAAATCCGAGTTTTGAGTAATCCATTAAGAATAGTTCAATAACCAAGATACCCTAACTTCTAAAGGAAATGATTCTCAAGTGGTTTTGAACTATATAGATTCATTCCAAAGCATAGAAATTCAACAAATGATTAATAGTCGTTGCCAAAAAYTGGCAGYATTGAGTCTTTTAATCAAATCTCGAGTTACAGACTACGTTTTCTCATCAAATTGATGGGAAAAATGATCCGAAGGTAGAGAGATTTCTAACCATATGAAGAAATCTCAATTCCGGTTTGAGATCACAACTCAGTAAGGCTAAAATAGGGAGGTTAATGCAAATAGACCAGAACTGACCACTATAAGGTTTTAAGCATATATCTTGGGTTCTACTAGGGATATTCAAATGAAATTTGTCATATTTTGTTCCTAAATTACAATCATACAAACCTTAGTACCTAAAGAATTGTGGTCAAATACTAGATTTTATCACAATAGCTGGGTGTAGCAGGGGAACACTAAACTGACAGGGTCCAGGTAATATTGATCATATCTGAAGTTTTACTCTTCTAAATTGAGTGAAATTGGTCTTAACCAAGACAATAGGATTTATAACTATATAACATAATCATAATTTAGACATACGATCAGATAAAAATAAACATAAGATAGTAGGGTAAAACACACCCAAGCTAAACTAGCAACCAGTTTTTGTTTCGTTCATAACTTACACTTTAGAAAAGCTATTATCACCACTTAGATCTTCTTTTAATCCTAAGAATTAAGGCTATAAATTAGTGTAATTTAATCCTATTTCTATAGCTCACTAAAACAAGGTAAGAAAATATGATCACTCTAAAATTCCAGCAAGCATCATCTTAGTTCTACCACATCAGTTGCTAGTTATAAGCACATTTTGACRTGCTCTTYTTCACCAATTGTAACCATAWTGATATATTCAAATTGATAGACATGCTCAATGCCCATAAAACCATTTTGATAGGCATGCAAAATGCCAATTAGGACTAGAATTTAAAAGCAATAACAATCCTTAAATAACCATCAATGAATCCTACAATCTTTACTCAAATCAATAGCATAATTAAAACTTAAACATGCTTTCTATAGAAGAATTAAGATGTCATACTGTAAGAGTGAAAGAGAATAATGAAGGTTCCTTAGAGGTCTTGACTAAATGAAGCTAAAAGATAAAAAATAGCAATGGGAAGAATGCTGCCTGTGGACTTCCAATATCAACACAATGATATGATGAAGCTTGAAGACATTCTTTAGCAACTTGAGCACTTCGGCAGTAGGGTGTAGGGTAAGAAGAAGAAGAAGAAAATCTCTTATGGTAAAGAGGGTGTGTTGCTAGTTGAAAGAGAAGTGAGTTGGGATGATTTTTGTTGAGGGAAAATGAATAGAGTAACCGGCCAAGGGAGGGGGTATATGTAGAGTGTGAGTATCTTGGAGAGTTGGATCAATTTTCTTCAAGAAAAAGAAAGAAAATGCTTGGAAATAAAAAACCAGATATGGCTTTGTTAGGAAGCTCCTAGGTAGATAAAACTAAGGAAAAGGAGGAGGGGAATCTAGTAGAAGGAAATAGAAACATCAAGTAGAATTTTTGCAAGAAATATTAAAAACAAAAGTTTAATTAAGATAGGGCAAAACATGATTATGCAGATAAAAGGATAGGACAAAATAGAATCCAAAAGAATTATATAGGGAATAGGGAGGGGGGAAAAATCAACTTTGGAACAAGAATTAAAGGAATGAAATTCAAATTCAAAGAATAACAAGACAAGAGTCTTGCATGCAACTTTGGACTCTTGTGAAAGTTGAGCATCTAGACAAATTGAAAGAAACAAAGTAGCATGGAAATTTTAAGAGAATGGCAGCCAAGCATATGTGGGGATAAAAGTGCAAGTTTAGAAATCAGAATTCGATTACCTAATTGAGGAATTTTGGCCAAGCTAGGGATTTAAATTAAGAAAGGATTTTATTAGAAATTGAGTAAGGTTCGAAATAGAATTTTTGGTTCGGCCAAGAAAATGCTTGGATTCACTATTTTCTATTCTAATGTAATCTAATTATCTTTAAGGACTTACCATGACTAAATGAATAACTAGCTAATTCCAAGAATTCTAACTTACTAAGTAGGGTTCCTATTTYCCATAATCGCGAATTCCTAGGGTCGGGACCTAAGAAAAATTTAGGWCGTTACATCTTCCYCTACTTAAAGAAATTTTGTCCCTGAAATGTTTCGGTACCTGGGAATAATTTTGGGTACTTCTGCTTCATAAACTCCTTAGTTTCTCCTGTAACTTCCTTGATGTCATTATGGTTACATTGAAACTTAACGAGGTGAATTTCCTTATTTTGGAGCATTCTGATGTCCTTTTCTAGTATCTTCATGGGTCTCTCCTCATAGGTTTGATTAGGTTGCAACTTGATTTCDTCATCGTTCAGAATATGGTCTAGCACAGGATAGTATTTCTTGAGCAGCGATGCGTGGAACACCTCATGTATTCCAACTAATTCTGCTGGTAAGGCTATTCCATAAGTCATTGTTCCTACCTTTTCTACTATCTCAAAAGGTTCAATGTATTCGGGACTTAGTTTGCCTCCTCTCGGGTACTTAAATATTCCTCGGCAAGGTCTTTGTTTTAGGAAGACTTTATTGCCAACTTCAAACTCCAAATCTTGCCTCCGCTTGTTAGTATGACTTTTCTATTGACTTTGAGGCTAATAACCTATCCCAATTTAATTTCACCTTTCGGCTTGCTTCCTYCATATTTTTAACTGGTTATCTTTCTAGATTCGCCTTTCTCCAATTTTATCCTAAGCAATYGGTGATCGGCATTTTCTGCCATAAARGACMTCATAAGGGGCCATTCCAATCGAYGAYTGATAGCTATTATTGTAGGTGAATTCTACATATGCTAGGTTGTCTACACACTTATTCTCAAAATCCATGACACACGRCAAAGCATATCTTCCATTGTTTGGATAGTCTTTTCAGATTGTCCGTCCATCTAGGAGTGAGCTGTTGTACTAAAAATTAACTTTGTCCCCTTTGCCGCTTGGAATTTAGGCTAAAACATGGATGTAAACCTCAGATTTTAATAAGATACTATGCTCATAGGAGCCCCGTGCAATCAAATAATCTCTTGCACATATAGCTCGACTAGCTTTTCTAACGAAATACTTGATATTGATAGCTATAAAGTGTGCCAATTTCATCTGGCAATCCATGGCTATCCATATAGCATTCTTATTACCATGAGCATTGGGTAATCTCGTAACAAAATCCATGGTGATGTAGACCTATTTTCACTTGGGTATGGGTAAAGGTTGGAGCAATCCTTCTAGCCTCTGATGTTCAACTTTCACTCTTTGATTCGTCAAATAGGTAGATACGTACAGTGCAATCTCCCCCTTTATGTCATTCCACCAATAATATTGTTTGAGATCGCGGTACATCTTCTTGTTTCCTACATGGATTGAATGCCGACTAGGTTGAGCTTTATTCAAAATACTCTTTTTCAAGTCACTATTATCAAGTACAACTATTCTATTTCTGAAGTGTATCGCTCCTTCTTGGTCAATATTGAAATTACGTAATTTTCCAAACTCTATCTTTTCTTTCAATCTTTTGGTCCTCTTGTCTGGTTCTTGAATTTTCTTGGTTCTTTGCTTCAAGTTGGAGGTTATTGAGATGCTTGCTCTCAAAATTTTCTTTTCCCAGACAGTGGGCTCGAAGACATTATTTCTTCCAAGTTCTTCACTTTTTGAAGTCATAGCTTTGAAAGCTTTGCTTTTCTACTCAAAGCATCTGTGACAATATTTGCCTTCCTAGGATGGTAGTTGATTGGGCATTTGTATTTTTCTACGAATTCGATTGTCGTCTTTATCTCGTGTTCAAATCATTCTGGGAAAACAAATACTCGAGACTTTTGTGATCTATATAAGTATTATATTATGCACCATTTAGGTAGTGTCTCCATTTCTTCAGGGTGAATACGATAGCTGCTAATTCCAGATCATGAACAAGGAATCCAATTCATGCAGTTTGAGTTTCGAGGATGTATAGGACATTACTCAGTCTTCTTGCATCATGACTGCTTTTAATCCTTCTCCAAATTCATTCGTATAAAATGCCTACTTATTTCCTACTTTAGGAAGTAYTAATCCCAATTTTGATGTTAATCTCCTCTCTATCTCTTGATAACTCTATTCACACTTTTCATTCCACTTGAATTTCGATCAATCTGTTAAGGGGATGGCAATCTTCAAGAAGTCTTTGATGAATTGCTAGTAATATGCAGCCAATCCAAGAAAACTCTGAATTCCCATGAGAGTTTTGGGTCTCTTCTAGCTTGATATAGCTTCRAATTTTGAGGGATCRATCGCAATGCCTTCTTGCRAAATGATGTGTCCTAGAAAGGAAATTTCACATAGCCAGCACTGGCACTTATTGAACTTAGCATACAACTTATGCTCTCTAAGTTTTTGCAATACGAGTCTTAAATGTTTCTCATGCTCTTCGGGAGTTCTGGAGCTATAGAGAAAATTACGATATTGTCGATGAAAATTACCGCAAAAGCTTATAAGAATTGTTAGAATATCTTATGCATGAGATCCATGAAAATGGCTGGTCCATTTGTCAACCTAAATGGCATTACTATAAATTCAAAATGCCTATATCTAGTATTAAAGGCTGTTTACCAAATATGCTCTTCTCGGATCCTAACTTGTAGTATCCCTATCTCAAGTCCAGCTTGGAAAAGTATTCGGCACCTTGTAGCTGGTCAAACAACTCATCTAAGAGAGGTAAGAGTTACAATTACACTGTTCAGACCTCGGTAATCTATACACGATTATAATGTATTGTCCTTCTTCTTTACGAAAGTTTTGTCCTCCCCATGGTAAAATACTTGGTCTGATGAAACCTTGTTCCAGTAGCTCTTGCAGTTTCTTTCAGCTACTTCGATTCAATCAGAGACATAAGATATGAGGTTTTGGATATAGGTTCTACTCCAAAGGTCAAGTCTATCCTGAACTCTACATCTCTTCTGGGAGGTAATGAGGCAAATTCTGATGGAAACACATCGGTGTACTCCTTCACTACAAGCACTCTTTCAATACTGCCTACGTCGAATGGTTGGTTTATAAGGTAAGCTAGATACACTTAGTAACTTTCTGATTTTCACTCTCGAGATCAAGGGGGTTCCATATCTAACCTAATCTCCCTATATTACCACTATTACGCCTAGCATAGGGAATTTAACAATTCTATTTCTGCAATCAAGTTGCACATGATGACATGCTAACCAATGCATTCCTAGGATAATATCGTAGTCCATAAGGGGCAATACTATCAAGTCCCCGAGGAGTAATGTTTCTTCTACGTAAATCTCATAGTCAGRATATAACACATCAGCAATGATATTTTCTCCCATAGGGGTACTTACTAGGAATTTATATGATAACTCAATGCAAGGGATTGGCAAGTATGTCACAAAATGAGGAACAACAATAAAAGAATGTGGGAGCCATGGTCTATTAAAACTCGAACCTTATGAGTGAAAAGTAGTACCGTACCTTTCACTACATTGGAGTTTCTACGTACATCCTTCCTTTCTAAGGAGAATACCTATGCTTTGATCGGAGGCCTTTCTGTTTTGTTCACCGTTGGAGCTCTTGGTCCTATAGGTTTAGCTTCTCCCTGTTTTTTGTGAAAATTTAGTTTTCTATTGACATTCCTGAGCATAATGCTCAGAAATACCATACAGGATGCAAGGTTATTCTTTTTTCTACATTGAAATTCTGTATGTCTAGATCTGTCAAAGTAAGTGCAGTCGGTGTCAAAATGTGGAGTTGCTCCAAGAATTCCTTTTCCTTTCTTGGAATTACCAAGTCACCCCTGTCATTTTCTCCCACTAGGACATTTCTTAAATAATCTTCCTTGTCCTTGGCTTTGCTTTCTAGCTTTTATCATCTTATTATCATTTTTGTGCAGGTGGCGACTTCTACTACGCCATTGTAAGAAGTGGCAGAATTGAATCCAGAGCTCTCTTTACTCAGGGCGTAATCCCTTGACAAACTATCTAGTCTTATTTTCATCCATGTCGATTAAACGCAAGAAATACTTGGATAGCCTTATGAACTTAGAGGTGTACCAACTGATGGACATGCTACCTTGACGCAAAGTTTGGAACTCATCCTCCCATTGTTCCCTGATCCAGCGAGGTATGAATTCTTTTTCAAATTCTTCGACAAACCTTTTCCAGCTTATTGGATCACCTTGCCTTTCCCAAACTTCTCAAGTTTGGGCCCACCACTCTAGGGCACGTCCTCTCTATCGGAATGCCATGAATGCAACCTTGCTTTGATCCATGTATTGTAAAGTACGGTATATGTCCTCCATATATTCAATCTAACATTCTGCTTTGCCCTCTTTTTCTGCCTTCTCGAAGAGTTTTGGAGGCTGAAGTTTCAGAAATTGATGCAAGGCTTCATCCTCTTTGTTATGTTCTACTGGTCTAGTTGCTTTTCCTTGAAGCACTATTTCCAAGTGGTCATTCTGTCAAGAGCGGGGGCCACGTTTGGCTCATCTGCCGCCATAAGAGTGGTCTGTCCAGGGATAGTGGGTTCACCCTCATGATCTTGTTTGACCATGGTTACTCCTTGGTTGCTAAGGGAGACACGTAATCTACGTATACCTCTTGGTTTTCAAGTATCTTAACAATTTCTCAAATGAGTCTTAGGTGCCATTTCTTGTATACACTTGCTCAGATTCCACAACTTAAACAAAATCAATACCACATGTCTATCATGTTAGCATATAATCATTCTATTCATTCTCAAATGAGTGTCTTTAACTACTAGGGTCATTAATAGCTGTCTAATAGCAAAAGTAGCACTGCTAAGTTTCAAACGGATACCAAGCCTAATCGACCCAAAAGTAGTTCCATAAATGACCCTAGCTCCTATAGCTATAAATCATGAATCACACAACTATCCTACAACATGATTCAAAACAGAAATAAGTTTAGATGCTTTTCCTATCATACAAAATGGAAAAGTTAAAGCAAGTAAAATAAGTACACAAACAAACTGAAGCCTATATTTTTATCCCTGAAGTCTCCCCTAGGATAGGTCACAAGTTCGGCAATTAAACAACTCAAAATCCAAGAACGATCGAACTGATGTGAAGGTTCAACTGGCTGATCAGACCATGAGGAGCTATGTGAAGACTCTGCTTAGTAATTAGGCTTGCTTGGCCAATGAGAAGGCTCTGCCAGGTACTCGGGCCGAGTAGGCCATCTAGGAAAAGCATTTGAGTGAGGACGGGAGTTGACGAGAGAAAAGAAGTAGAACCTACTCCCTCCCAATCGGGCCTCTCATATTGTCTCAAGGGGCTTGACATTCCTCTAGGCTCATATTTGAGGTGTTGGACCTTATCCTCTAACTTCTTCCTTCTTGTGGGCCTCAAAGAGAAAGTGGTCATAATAAGAACTATCTTTCTGAAGCTGCTCACATTGATTTAGTTCTATCTTGGATTCCTGGTAAACTACCTGTTCCTCAAGTTTCCTATTCTAGCTTCCAATGCTTTTGTGCCCCTGCTCTTAGACTTCTTACAATAACATCAAGGTTAGACAAACAACATATAAAATGCAAATATCTTATTTACTTAAATATACTAATAGAAGCCAAACTTAAAATCTCACACAATTCCTACAGAACTTAACCTAGGCTCGATACCACCTGTGATGACTTGTCCGCCGCTAGATATGACTGGGGCAAACATGAGTTGTAGCATAATTCAATAAAATAACCCAAATATCAATAAAACTAATGTGGAAACATAAATTTAAATGCATAGTATAACCCATAATATAGTCCATAAGGATTATGTATCCCAATATAACAAAAGAGCTAAGTCTATTACAAAATCCAAGAATATAATACAATCAAAATGTCTGGAATAGCATGTCAATAATACTCTAAGCTTGCAAAATAGTAATTTCCTAAACAGCTTCAACATGCTCAAATAGGGATCAATACTTGTCACTAAAAATATGAGAAAACTATGAGCGAATCTCAATGAGTCCCACGTTTGTGCAATGTGAGTTTTATGTCGAGAGCATGATTCAAGTAAACATGAGTAAAAATAGTCGTCAGAAATAGTTCGAGTATCAAGTATCAATAACCAAGTTTCAATGAAAATTGTACTTTCAAAACTTGCATGCAATAAGAGCATGTCAAGGGTGAACAAGAGTGTCATGATAAAAACTCGTTAGCTTTCAGTAATAGCAACTCAATTCACAAGTTTTATTGTATAGACAATCTCGTATAGGGTCAATAATACAAGGCTCACCTTATATATACGAATGTGATTTCAACCTTATCACATCGTAATCAAGCAAGAGTGCCCGCTAGTTGGATAACAGGGAGTCACCCTTCCYTGGATTTAACCTCCTAACCAAGTGTACAATTGTCCAAAATTAGTCATGGRCCGAYGAGTTCCCAGTCTACCATAGGCAGCTCCAGACTTTKGCTAAGTTTTTGGCTAACTCTGACACTGACATTYGGGCKGTTCAAGAGGTCCTGGTTCTAGGGACCAACCAAGCACAGTAGTTTGCCCGCCTGACTAGTTTTTTAGAGTTGGAAGATAGAGTACTCAACCAATCCATCCAATTCATCAATTCTCAACCAAGCAAGAATAAGTTCAGAGCATTTCCATCAATATCAAGTTCTTGAACAACAATAAAAATTCATTGGAAAAGCTATAAAATGTTGTGGTCCATTTCATGTCAAGTGTGCTATTTTCATAAGACAAAATCAATGCACATTCCAAGATTCATGCAAGTAGAAATAAATTTGTCTAAAATCAGGATTATTCTTCAATTGCTCAATAGATCAGTAATTTCGAGAAAAGCATTGAAAAATAGCTTTAAAATAAACTCATAAAAGCATTTATTCGGAAAACAGTTTTAAAGGGGAGTCACCTTTGGGCATGTTTTCCTAGTAGCAACACTAAAGCTCAGACCTAGATCAACCGGTAAATGTATCTTCAATTAACCCTCAATTAAGTCACTACAAGTTCATACACTCCATGCTCKAAAGTAGATCTAGCTATTCATRACATTCTAATCATGATCCTAATGAATCCATCATCGCTTTTCCTCGGGCTTAACTRATGATACAAGTAAAGACAATTTCAAATCAGCRTTTTGAGTAATCCATCAAGAGTAATTTACTGACCAASATAAYCTAACTGCTAAAGGAAATGATTCTCAAGAGGTTTTGAATTATWTCGATTCATTCCAAAGCATAGAAACTCAATAGAACGATTAATTGTCTAATCTGCCCAAAATTGGCAGCATTGAGTGTTTTTATCCAATCTTGAGTTATAAACTGAATTTTCTTATGAAATTGGTGGGAAAATGATCCAAAGGCAGGTAGATTTCTAGCCATATTAAAAAATTCAATTCAGATTTAAGATCACAACTCAATAAGGCTAAAATAGAGAGGCTTAATGCAAAATAACCAGAACTGACCACTACCGGTTTCAAGCTTATAACTTGGGTTCTACTAGGGAAATTATAATGAAATATATCTTATTTTGTTCCTGTGACAACAAGCACTAACAACCATGAAAACTCAGCACCTAAAGATGTGTGTTTAGATACCAAATTTCATCACAACAACCAGGTGCAGCAGGAGAATGCTAAGCTGATAGGGTCTAGGTAATTTGATCATATTTTAAGTTCTACAATTCCAAATTGAATGAAATAGGTCTTAAAATGCTCCAAGCAAACAGGATTTACAAATATATATCATAACTATAATTTATTCACACGGATCACAATAAACGCAAGATTGTAGTGTAAAACACAGTCGAGCTAAACTAGCARCCAGTTTTCTTTTCCGTTCATATCTTACACTTTAGAAAAGAAATTATCACCACTTAGATATTATTTTAATCCTAAGAATATTATTTTAATCCTAAGAATTAAGGCCATAACTTAGTGTAATTCAATCTTGTGTCTAGAGCTCATTCATAGGGTAAATTTTCACCAAAATTGGGTAAGAAAATATGATCACTCTAAAATTACAACAAGCATCATTTTAGTTCTACTATATCAATTGCTAGTCATAAACACATTCTAACATATTATTCTTCACCAATTGTAACCATATTGATAAATTCAAATTAATAGACATGCTCAATACCTATAAAGCCATTTATGTAGGCATGCAAATTGGAACTTAGTACTAGAATTCAAAAGCAATAACAAATCCTTAAGTAACCATAAAAAAATCCTACAATCCTTACTAAAATTAGTGGCATAATTTCAAACCTAAACCTGCTTTCTATAGAAGAATTAAGATTACATATCATAAGACTAAAAGAGAATAATGAATGTTCCTTACAGGTCTTGATCGATGAAGCTAAAGTATGAAAAATAGCAAGGAGAAGAATGCAATATGTGGACTTTCAGTAGCAGCACAATGATATGATGAAGTTATAAAGACCTTTCTTAGCAACTTGAGCACTTCGGCAAGGGGGTGTGGGGTAAGAAGAAGATGAAAATCCTTTATGGTGAAGGGAAGCATGCTACCAGGTGCGAGAAAAGTGAGTTGGGATGATTTTTGCTAAGGAAAAATGAATAGAGTAACCAGCTAAGGGAGAGGATATATATAGAGTAAGAGTCTTGGAGAGGTGGATTAATATTTCTTCAAGGAAAAGGAAGAAAAGGCCTGAAAACCAAGAACCAAATAAAGCTTCATTGAGAAGCTATTTAGGCGGATAAAACTAAAGAAAATAAGGGGAATCAAGTAGAAGGAAATAGAAAACTAGGATTATTGCAAGAAATATTAGAAACAAAAGTTAAATTAAAATAGACAAAACATGAGTATGCAGATTTGGTTTAAAGTTAAAAGATAGATAAAATGACATGCAAAGGAATTAAATTATGGGGAATAGGGAGAGGGGAAAAAATGGATAAGAAACAAGAATTAAAGGAATACAAATACAATTACAAAGAATAACAGGTCAAGAGTCTTGCATGCAACTTTGGACCCTTGTGAAAGTTGAGCATCTAGACAAATTAGAAGAAACAAAGTAGCATGCAAATTTTAATAGAATGACAGTCATGCATACGAGGGAATAAAAGTGTAAGTTCAGAAATCATAATTCGATTACCTAATTGCAAAATTTCAGCCAAGCTAGGGATTTTCAAGTAGGGTTCGAAATAGAATTTTTAGTTCAGCCAAGAAAATGCTTGGATTCATTATCATATATTCTAATCTAATATAATCCCCTATTCAGACTTACCATGAGCAAATGAATAAGTAGCTAATTCTAAGTGTTCCAATTTATCCGGTATGAGTTCTATTTTCCATAATCGTGAATTCCTAGGGTTGAGCCCTAAGAAACATTTGGGTCTTTACAAATAAATTATACATTTTCACTAATTTTTTTTTTGTTTTAACTGACTTGGAATTTATTTGTGTAATTTTCGAGATCATTGGATCGTTCATAAAAAAAGATTCAAGTTTCCTTTCTTCATATATATTGAAGAATGTATTTTCTCATTGGTGTAGATAAATGTTTGACTTTTGAGACAAACATATTCAGGAGAAGAATCGGAAGACATATTGTTTTGATTTAAAACTTTTAGAGCTTGTAACTCACTTCTTTAAATATAAATAAATTATTCATTTGTTACTAACTTTTTTGTCTTTTAATTAGACTCGAAATTTGTTTCCTGACAAATTTCTGGCACTTGTAGTGGGACAATCTCTGCTTCTCATCAATTGAAAGAAAAACTCCACTCATGGACTAGCAAGGTTCAAAGATTGCCACTTAAAGCTCTCACTCTTATGGACCCATGACAAGGAGCAAGGAAAGAGCATTTTCAGATATGGCTTTTAGCAATACTGCAAAATCAACTCCTATGGATGCTACAAGTCCTAGTACAGTGTCTGTCATGATGGCTGCCATCACCATTATTGACGAGCAACTCGGCTACTTAACAAGATTGGTGGAAGGGTTAGTGAAGCATATAGAGAAACAAGATGCACAACTCACCAAGTTAGTAGATAAAGTGGAAACAATCGCTAATAATAGCTAAGCTTCAGGAAAGCAACACATAAGTCATGATGAGGTTACATCATCAAAGCAAGTCAATGCGAGAAATYAKAATTGGTGGATAAAAATATCCAGGTATTTTCTAACGGTTTGATTCCTTTGGATCAACTTAAGGAATTCATCATGGAGACCATCAAGGGCAAGGTGGATAGAGATGCTAAGTCTTCTCAAAACTAGATGAAGCCTTATACTTTAA
The DNA here is from genome assembly GCA_001752375.1 of Rhazya stricta. Lineage (NCBI taxonomy): Eukaryota > Viridiplantae > Streptophyta > Magnoliopsida > Gentianales > Apocynaceae > Rhazya > Rhazya stricta. The sequence continues at coordinate 2,308,250 of MEJB01000008.1, read as the reverse complement.
GAATCAATAGCTTGAAGATGCATGTTGGATATCAACCACCAAAGTTCTAGCAGTTTGACAAAAAGGGAAACTCGAAGCAATATGTGGCTCAGTTTGTGGAGACTTGGAACAATGCTGGTATGGATGGAGACTTGCTCGTCAAAAGGTTTGTCCGCTTTTTGAAAGGAAATCCTTTTGATTGTTTGATAGATTTGGAACCCGATTCCATTAATAGTTGGGAGCAACTTGAGCAAGAATTCTTGAACCGTTTCTACAATACAAGCATAACTATACTCGGTAATGGAAAGTTTAGCCTATTGTCGACTATATATCAAGAGGTGGAGGAATCTAAATTTGAATTGCAAAGATGGATTGAGTGAAAGTTTATCCATAGAAATGTGCATTCAAGGTATGCATTGGAGTTGGCTACATATGCTCATTAATATGAAGTTGAACATTTTTGTGAATGGTGGAAAAACACCAATTTAGGTGCCAAATGAAGGAAAAGAAAAACAAGAGTACAAGAAGGGGGCAAGACTTCCTCCAAAAATGAAACAAATGAGTCAATGGCAACTAGCATGATTCCCATGAAATTTTCTACCAAGTTACCTCAAAAAATGACCAAGAGAATTAATCCACCTCAAGAAAAGGAAGTGATAAAGTTATCTTAGAAGAAAAACAAAATAAGGAAGACACATTCTTTGAATTTGATGTGTCGGGGATGTTTGATGAAATATTGAAGGCAAAAATCATAGCTTTGCCTGAAATGAAGAAGCCCAACTAAGCTCATTGTATGGATGATCCCAACTATTACAAATACCATTGTCTAGAAGTGTTTTGTCTTCAAGGACAAGGTGATGGAATTCGTCAAGCAAGGTAGAGTTGTGCTTTATGATGAAAGGGCAAGTGCAAATCAAACTACTACTATAGATATGCTGAATCCACCAATAATGTCATCGCTGATGTTGATAATATTTGGAGATTTTAAACTGACTGAGATAAAAACTGTTACTTTCCCTTTGATGATTGAATTATCCTTTGTAAAATCCTTCAAATAATTCTATGATAAAAAGTCAAGTCTCGTAATGGAAAATTATGTTAAGAATGAAGAAGGTTAGGTCCTTGTAAATCGAAAAAGAAGTCAAAATTCATTGAGGGCAAATAAAGTTGTGATGAGAAGCAAGATATTTAGGAAGTATCAACATCAAGAAAAACTCCAAAGGCAAAACCAAGGCCAAGGATTATTTCAAAAATGCCACTACAAAGTTCAAGGTGTCCCAATCATATTGGAGGAGTTTATGCCCAAGGATTTCTGTTTCATGGATGTAATTCCTTACTAGAGTATTGAAAGTGAGGAAAGTATTGATGAAGAAGAAAGTCAAGATAAAGAGGATTCTAATTGTGTTGAAAGGAAGTCTGCATACTCCGCTAACATTATGTTTACTGATGAGGGGATCAATACCCCACAATTGTTTATTGTTTGTCATTGGCTATGATAGAGAGCAATGTCAATCGAATCTTGTTGGATGATAGATTTGTTTCTTGTACAAATTATGAAAGATTTGGGCATTCTAATGGATGAAATTTCTCAAAGTTTCCTAATCATACGAGGAGTCAACCAAGAGGGGTAAAGATCTATTGGAGTTATAAGATTGGAGTTATTAATTGATGACATTCCGTCAAGCGCATTGTTTGAAGTTATAAAGGCTAAGACTTCTTACAATATGCTTTTGGGGAGGCCATGGATTCATAATAATGTAGTTCCCTCAACACTTCATCAATGCTTCAAATGCTCTCGTGATGGAGTGGTGAAGAAAGTAGTAGCTGATGCAAAGCCATTCACTGAGGCTGAAACACATTTTGTAGACGCTAAGCTTTACTTTAAGATAGATGGAGCAAAGAAATCTAGTGCTTCTCGAGTCATAATAAGGACCAAAAAGTAGGAGCTTTGGATATGAAGAAGGCGAATATGAAAGAGGGAAATTAAGTTAAAATCCTATTCAAAAAACTTACAACAAAGTTCTAGTCTTCCGTTATGTGCCAAATTCTAAGAGAAATGGTTCTCAAGTAAAGCCCTAGAATACTTGACATAGACTCTTGCAAAGTTGGATGTTGTTTAATGCTCCTCTGTAGGGTTTTGTGCGACCAATCAAATATCTGGCGATAGAACATAATTCCTTGCCAACTTTGTGAACAAAGGAGGCTTCGATCCAATTGTGTATAAGCTGTTAAGAAAAGGCGAGATATACTTTGAGTGACACAAAGGTCTAGTGAAAACTTCCTCTAAAGTTGGCAAATGAGCTGCTACACATTCGTCTTGGATTGGATATGCTCCACCTCAACCAATTCAGGTCCTTATAAAGAAAGTAGAAAGCAATTGCATTCCTGTTGAAGATGATGGTGCTTCCATTRATGAAAAGCCCTCACTTTTTTAAGACTTAGTCCTAAACAAAGGAGAATCTCAGTGTTTGAGAGGTTAGGACTAATGAAGAAGTCAATCCACAATAGGTTGAGGTATTCAAAGCCTAAGAGAATAGTGGTTGAAGCTAAAGAGACAATATTATAAAAATAAGTTTTTGGGGCACTTTTATAATGAATGTAATAGGGAACATCCCACATATGAGGCACATGTAGAAGTGCCCTCCATTTTTGGTCGGCATAGGGGTAATTAGGCACATGTAAGTGCCTTAATAAACTTACATGAAATGGGACATTTATAAGTTCCCCTTAATGTAGTGTAAAGGTCACCCTTTTAGAGGTTAAACGGTTATTATCAACTGTTATATTAAGTATTTTTGGAGCACTTCTGTATTATGACACTTTCAAAGTATAATTTTTTTTTTTTTGGGTATTCAAGGCACTTATTTTTTCTGCCATATTACATATTACTTTTCAACTTTTTTTATATTATAAATGTGTGTGTGTTGTATATATA
>MEJB01000008.1:2282110-2305331 GCA_001752375.1 Rhazya stricta | reverse complement strand
CTAAAATGAATTTAAAATAAAAGAGCTGATCATCTAAAATGTAAACCATTGTACAAAATGGTAAACAAAATAGATAATTTATAGAGCTAAATGTTTTAAAATAACAAATGTACAAATACTTCATGTCCTCTAAAATAATAATAATAATAAAAACAGTCACTAATAAATAGTTTTTCTTAAAAGAGAATGTCGTTGGACCAAAAGCACACATATTGCCCTTCAAATACAAGGGGCATAACTTGTGTAATGAAAATTTTTGTTGAACTTAATCATCTTCCTTCAAAACCTACATTGAAGAAAGCACAAAGAATTAGAAAATTCATGATAATAGATTTGAACAATATAGTTGAAAGGAATCTTTAGAAAAAAAATTCATTTACGAAACATAATTGAATCAGTCAGAAATGGTTCTCTATTTACCCACTCAAGAAACCACAATGATGTAAATAAAGATGGTACAATGGTACACAAAGTACTAAAAAAAAAAAAAAAAAAATCTTGAGTATCCATCAAACAAGAAGGCTTATAGAGTTTATAACAAAAGGATCGTGTTGTTGAAGAGTCTAAGTATGTTGCATTTGATGAATCTAACATTTATGAAAAGAAGAGAGATGAGGAAAATGATGTAGGAACTTCCATGGACAAATATGAACATCATCAAGCTCAAATATTCAAGTGCATGCAACACAAATCCCAACTATGAAGGAGAACAATGAGGATGGTGAAGAGAAGAATGATGAAAAACATGACTTGCCTAAGGAATGGATGAATTGATCAAATCATCCTAAGGATTACATAATTGGTGATCCTTTCCAAGGTGTTAGAACTAGACGCTATTTTATGAATAACTTTTCTTTATTTTCATAAATTGAGCCTAATAATATTGATGATGCTTTATGTAATGATTTTTGGATAGTTGCTATGCAAGAGGAATTAAATCAATTTGAAAGAAACAAAGTATGGAAATTAGTATCTAGACCTTGTAATTATCCTATCATAGGAGCAAAATGGGTATTAGAAATAAGCTAGATGAAAAGGGGGATACACTTAGAAATAAAGTTGGACTTGTAGCCGAAGGCTTTAATCAAGAAGAAGGAATAGACTACGATGAAACATTTGTACCCGTAGCAAGACTTGAATCTATTCATATGTTATTAACTTTTGCTTATTATAAAAATTTAAAGTATCTCAAATGGATGTCAAACGTGCCTTTTTAAAGGTTTCATAAGTGAAGAAGTATATGTAAAACAACTGTGGATTTTGCTCATGAAAAACTTCCAAACCATGTTTTAGAATTGACAAAAGCCCTATGTGGTTTTACACAAGCCCCTAGAGCTTCGTATGAAAGCCGTAGTGGATTTTGATGAAGAAAGGATTTTCAAGAGAAAAAGTTGATACTGCATTGTTTATCAAAATAAATGATCAAAAAGATATTTTACTTGTGCAAATATATGTTGATGATATTATCTTTGGTGTGACAAAAATTCCCTATGTAGAGAATTTTCAAAAATTATGCAAAATGAGTTTGAAATGAGTATGAAAGTTGAGTTAAATTTTTTTCAAGGATTACAAAGCAAAAAATAAATGACAGAATTTTTGCAAATCAAGCTAAATATGCTAAAGAGTTGCTTAAGAGATTTGGTACGCTAGATGCTGAAGATATAGAAACTCCAGGTAAAGCTTGATAAAGAGGAAAAGGGTAAAACAATAAATGGCTCTTTATATAGAAGCATAATTGGTAGTTTATTGAACTCGACTGCTAGTAGACCGGATACAATGTTTTTCCTATTTTTATATGCTCATTTTCAGTCTTATCCTAAAGAATATCATTTGTGTTGTAGAGCGTATTTTTAGATTTTTGAATAGTACTTTTGATCATGGCTGATGGTAACCTCGAACAGAGACTTTAGATTTAATCGGTTATACCGATGCCAACTATGTCAGATGCAAAGTCGAACATAAGAGTACAAGTGGCAATTGCTAATTCCTAGGACATTCACTCGTATYGTGGTWTAGTAAGAAACAAGTTTGTGTATCRCTCTCAATGGTTGAAGCTGAAAATATAGTTGCGGGAGGTTGTTGTGCTCAAATTCTATGGATAAAACATACACTACTTGAATTTGGTGTAGAATTCAAGGATATATCAATTCTATGTGATAACACTAGTGCTATCAATCTTACCAAGAACCCTATCCAACGTCCTAGAACCAAACACATAGAGATCAAACATCACTTCATTAGAGATCATGTGGCCAAAGGAGATATCCACTTAGGGTTCATAGGCACAAATGATCAAATAGCCGATATATTTACTAAATCTTATTCGAGGAGAGATTTTATTGATCTTAGAAGGTTATTAGGCATAACTCGATTCCAAGATTGAGTGCTAATTGCAATATTAATTATGATCATTAGATGCTTGAGGATTAATTTATTTACTTGAACCCTTTTGGATACTACCATTAGAGAAATGGTTTGTAAATGGAAAATTTGATTATAGCGCATAACTAGCCCTAAGGACGTATGACAAGGGACCTAGGATGCAAGGTATTCCCCACGGGTAYTGTGCATGCAGTGGCAGAAAGGTCATAGATGCTAACCGGATGCAACACATAGATGCATAGTACTGTCTGCGAGTCATGATTTAGTCCATGGATGAAAATAAAAACCCTTAATTCATTCTCACTCCTTTCATATTCCACCAAACAACTCTTCATAACTCTTTGTAAACTCAAAAACCTTCATTCCAAACTTCATTTTTGTTCGTACTACATCATCTAAATCCTCTCCAAACATCAAATCTCATCTTTCATGTGGCAAGAGTTAGAGGAAGAGGTAACACTTCAAGAGGAAGAAAATGTTGAAATTAGAACTCTAGTGTTTCAAAACATTCAGTACTAGAAAAATCAATTTCATAATCAACAGACTCAAAATCAAAATCTTAATTTATTTTGTATTAGATTATCCACCCTATGACAAAATCACATAGCATAGGCAACTTTAATTCCATCAAGTTATCACTTAATTAAACCTAGCAAACAATCAAGTCATGTTCTCTTTGTTGTTCTCTATTTTCAATTTTTCAAAATAGTAAAAACATGTTCTCCTTTATATCCCCTAAATATAAGAATATTGACTACAAGCAATAGATATTCCTAAAATTCGTCCAATATATAAGGACATCTTTCAAATATTAGATAAGATTTGGTTCAAATGCCAAACATCCACATGACACATATACCCATATGGTAATTGAGGTGCACTTTGTTGGCTCTAGATCTTCTAGTATATTTTCCTTCTCCATTCTCTTGTTGGACCAATCAGAGCATGACATGTATCTTAATTCCTTAAAATAGAGGAGAAGATGTGTTGGAGCGGTTAAGGATATATACATATGGTGCTTGGAAAGCATATGTTAAATTCATCCAAAATTTCCTTAATTTTCTCTCAAGAGTCCTAAATAAATAAAATATTCACAAAATATAGGATTACTGCAATTTTCATATATATATATATATATATATATATAATTTATCACATAAAAAATAACCCTATCAATATTCTGTTGTTTAAACATGGGATTGGATTCGATCAATATTTTTCTAAATATTGTCAGACAAATTGAAACATAATACCCACAAGTTATTTAAATGGAATTGGAGCCCAGAATTTTCTCATTTTTTCTTAATTATCTTTTAAGAGTCTTAAATGAATAATGATACATCGATTTTATAACTATATTACTAATTATTTTCATGAGTCAAAATGATATAAAATATCGATGTATATGTGTTTTAAAGATTGGATATATTTCATTATTTGTCTACTTCAATATTGAAGGAGTAATCGTGCAAGTTTGGATAAAAAGATGAACTAAATTCTACTAATTGCATGGATTTGGATGAAAGATTATGACATCACAATGGCCCCATTTGAAGTTAATGGACCTCAAAATGTTAAATAGAAGTCTAAGAGTGAATTAATTGAGAAATGCCCAATAAAGCATTGAAAATAGGCCCATTAGGGTTAAACTGAGCCAAACTGGCATCTGTTTGGCTCAAAACTGGTTTCAAAATGTAGTGAAGATTTTCTTGTTTTGTTTGAAGCAAACTTGACCAATTACACCATCAAACTGGTGCTAATTGAATTGATTCTCAAAGGCCAACTTTTTTAGAAGCTAATATGCGCTGGTTCATCCCATTTTGTGCTTAATTTTGAATTTTTATGGTATCTTGCACGATTTAAGGTTTCCTAATTGGTTTTGGACTGATAAAACATATTTTAGGATTATATAAACTCATGTTTAACTCTTTACATCTTCATACTTCATTATTAGACACTGGAAAATACATTTAAGAGTTTCCAGATAATTAAAAGATTTGAATGAAGATAAAGACAATCAAATTAAGCACGAGAGGGATTATGTTTCAATTTGTAATGATGTTTATTTTCATCTTTTTATATAAGCCCTTTGAGTTGTAATTCGATCATGTTGAATTAAGCTTTTATTTGAAGACCATGATATAATCTACGACTATTTCTATGTTATTTGAGAAGACTTTTTCATTATTGATATGTTGAACATCGTTGAAGTTTTGTTACTTTTCTTATCGTTCAATTGAATGATATGTCTTTGTTTGATATTAATAGTGTCTATGACAATTAGAGRTAACACTTGGATAATTAGGYCAAGTAACATAACCATAAATTRCGTGTCRAATAGATATGTATGTACATARTTGATGCAATTGCAAAGAAAAACATAACAAGTTTTATATCTTGGTTGATTAGGGAAATAKGTCGATTATAACTTGGAAAGATATAGTTGATAAACAAGGGTTCGAATGTAAATTGATCAATACCTAAAGTTGATTGAATGATATAGATTTGGATAGGTGAAATCATGTGTCTTAAAACCGTCCCACTGATTCAACCATCTAATTTTATGTTTTGTTAGTAGTTAATAATAGAATAGTTCATCACAATTAAATCTTCGATTGGTCAATATAGTCTAAAGCTTAGAAAGAGTGATAAGTAAAATTAAATTATATCAGGGAATGATATCTTAATTATATAATTCATCTAAAATTTCCTTATTATCGTGGAAGTGGATAAGCATATGTAACTTTGTGCTTTTGAGATTTTATTACAAGAAAGAAAATGGAAATAAAAGAATTTAAGAGATTGGCCAGCACTTATTCCTATAAAGGACCAATTCAATATGGCGAAGGTTAGTATCGATGTTGTGTGTACTGAAAGACGTCTCCCATAATTGAGGCTTACGATAGCTTGTGTCTGAACAGCAATTAAAAAAAGAAAGAAAAATAAACTAAAAGAATTTACGAGCCCTCAAGAATAAATTTTAAAGTTTTTCTTTATGATTAAGAAAAATGCAAACGAGGAGAACTTTGTCTTGAGTCTGCTTCTCTGGAATTTTTCTCTCTCGGTTGTCCGCTATCGTTTTTTACTTTCTCTCTCCTCCTGACCTTCCCTTCTCTGCGTTTCTTCATTTCCTTATCGATTGAGAATCATCGTCTGAAAGTAACGGTCGGCCGCATGAACAGCACGTGTGTTACACTCAATCACGTAACTCTTGTACCGAAACCCTCGTGCCTCATCTGTTTTCTATAATCTCTCCGCAAAAAGAAACCCAAGAAACTACGAGAGGTAGCAGAATACACTTCTGAGAGGAGAGAAGGGTATGGCGAACTTGCCTCAGTCTCTGTCAATTAACGCCGCTGCCGCTGCTTTTGGTGGTCCTGGTCCGTCATCTGCTAACCCTGCCGCCGTTGGGGGTCAGGGCAACAAGGATCGGAAAATGCAATCTGCGGAGCAGCTTGTTCTCGATCTTAGCAATCCGGAGCTCCGTGAAAACGCGCTTCTTGAACTCTCCAAGGTATAGATAACGAATTATTATGTATTTTCGTGATTGAAGATACTCGTGTATGCCTCTGTTTGTGAAACGCTGTCCTTTACTTAATGCTTCGACTGACTTGATTTAAGGAAGTTGGAATTTTTCTTTCGCTCCTAATTAGGGTTTTTGGCGCTTTCTGGCTGATGAGATCCCATATTCATTTATGTTTTATCTGGGTAGGTTTCTTTCTTGGCGGCCATGTATTGTGTAATATGGTAGAATTGATAGGCACAGGACTAGTGATGTAGTTGATGATGGTTTTTTATACTGTCTATAATCTCGTTGAAACATTGATGTTCTGTAGACAAAGATTGAGTCTTTTTGAGGATTCTTGTGAATTACATGCTAGACATCAATTTGTATTAAACACTTCCCAACCAAATCAAAATAAATAAGAAAGAAAAGAACTTTGAAATCCACATTTGAAATTTTGAGAAAGCTTTCAGTGTGCTTTGTTAAGCTTCTATTCTGTCAGAGACTATCCAGAATTCCCAAAGCCACCAATTGAAGATGGGATTTATTTATTTATTTTTTAACCCTGGTCGGTTTAGTAATGCTTAATCCACTTAGTAAACTCAGTTGACAAACTCTAGCAATGCCTGATTGGANTTTTTTATACTGTCTATAATCTCGTTGAAACATTGACGTTCTGTAGACAAAGATTGAGTCTTTTTGAGGATTCTTGTGATTTACATGCTAGACATCAATTTGTATTAAACACTTCCCAACCAAATGAAAATAAATAAGAAAGAAAAGAACTTTGAAATCCACATTTGAAATTTTTAGAAAGCTTTCAGTGTGCTTTGTTAAGCTTCTATAGTCTATCCAGAATTCCCAAAGCCACCAATTGAAGATGGGATTTATTTATTTATTTTTTAACGCCTGGTCGGCTTTAGTAATGCTTAATCCACTTAGCAAACTCAGTTGACAAACTCTAGCAATGCCTGATTGGACTAAGTTAACCTCTTGACAAGGGAAATGCCTATAGTCTAGGCTTGATCAAACTTAGTATATCCCCCTTGACGAGGGAAATTCTGCTAGGATTGATTGTATTAATTACTGAGAAGCTGCAATCCAACCTTTGATAAAGGCAATCTTGTTTAGGCTTGATCATAATATCACTGACAAGCACATTGCATTAACATGGTCTAGAAAGCACTGCATACTTGTCAGACACGTGTGTGACACACATGTAAGGGAGACAAAAAGGGGAAATTTGGTTACCACACGTGCAACACGAGTCAATCACAAGGTTATAGACTTGTCCACTGTCCAGCACACAGCACACAATTTTCCTGTATTTGTTTGAATTGGCTGYGGTTGCCCATGATTGGCCAGCGGCCCAAATTAACCAATGCCAACTGGATCTTGAAGCAAATGAAGCACAATTAAGTTACCTGTTTTYGTCCAGGAGGAAATTAATASACTTGGTCAATCACAACCATATTGGATAATTTATATTTGCAGTAACTTGGACCTGAATTAATTAGTATCAAGATCTGATTTTGGCTGAAGAGACCCTACCTGTTCTGAGCATCTGAGCTTGATCACTGCATGCTTGTTTGTTTCYTTGGGCCATTTTGCACACTATTTCCTTTTAAGGTGGAAAATATGTATCAATCAAGTATTTTCCTTTGCTCCTATTGGATTGTTTAATAGTTTGCTTCTTTTCTTTAGGTAACTGAACTTTTTACTTTTTCCTTTTTGTCCAAGTTGCAGAAGAGGGAATTGTTTCAAGATCTGGCTCCACTACTTTGGAACTCCTTTGGGACTATTGCTGCTCTCCTGCAGGTATATCATGTGGAGCTCTMTATTTATTTTTCTTCGATGTCACTCTACTCTCTATTGATGATAGAAGGAGTACTTTATTAGTCAACAATCATGTTCTTAATTTGGGCACAGTGTTTTCACTGAATCTGTTAATTAATCTTGCTTCTTCTGTAAAATATATTTGATTTTTGTGAGGTTTAGATGTAGGTTAATAAATGAATTTGAGAGATTATCTAATTCTATGAGAAAGATTTTGATCTTGTTCAAACTTGTACCTGCTTGGACCACTGTAGCCTTTGAAAACCAAAAGAGAAAGAAAACAGCATGTTCAGATATTGAAATTGAAACGGGAGCGAGAGAGTACTTTTCCTTTCTATGACTAGTTTCATGTTTTGAGGACCACCCCAAGCCCCACCCTTTCTGGGGGGCAGCTTGGTCTCCTATCTGTCCCAGGAATTGAGTACTTGACAGAAATTTGAGAAGTTTATTTTGGTCTCAGAAAAAGAATTTGGGTTTGTGGGTTCCTTATCATAGGCAAATCAAGTTACATCTGCACTGCAAGTATGATTACTAATGGATAGTTCTCCTTTTGAATTCTTGTAGGAGATAGTCTCAATTTACCCAGTTTTATCTCCACCAAACCTGACTCCAGCTCAATCAAACAGAGTTTGTAATGCACTTGCTCTACTTCAGGTATAGTTTTGTCTTTCACCTTATTTCTTGTATTCGCATACTTCCTTTTTGTCTCTGAAGAAACAGTGTGGGGTTGTATTTCTTTGCGTGTTCAATGCTTTGTTGATACATTTTCTTCTGAAAGGTAGATTGTTGTAAATAGGCAACTAAGTGACGAGTTATCTGATCCTAAAGAGTTTATTKTTTGTATTTGGCAGTGTGTTGCATCTCATCCTGACACCAGAATGTTGTTCCTCAATGGTAATATTCTCTGCATTCTTGGTATATAGGGCTATTTTACCTACATCTGTCTGGAGGTTGSAAACTCTTGATAGATTTTTTGAAACTCTGTTATTTTCTTCTTTAAATTTTTGAAAATGGTTCCTATGACTTCTAATGACTAGTTTTAGTAAAGGAATTTGTCAAATTAGTTGCAAATTGAATTYGGATCTTTCCGGTCAAGTTTATTCATAACTATATCACTTCTTTTCAGCTGGAAACCTTTACATCCCTAATAAGAGAAGTATTTAATTTAATTTATTTTTTGTGGACTGTCTTAGTTACAAAGGCATGAAGGCTGTTGAATGGAAATGGTTTCATTGGCAGTAATAGTGATGTTTCTGCCCTCGGTTGAAGTCTGAATAGGTATTAGGATTTAATATATGTAGCCTCTTTTCAATGTGGAATTATGTGGTATGGATAATAAATGGCCATATGATTTTGGTTAGTTCTTCATTTAATTATACAACATTTTGGAATTATCTAATTATTTGTAATTCTTACTTTTTCTTCTTTGCAGCACAAATGCCTTTGTATTTGTATCCTTTTCTCAATACGACAAGTAAATCAAGGCCTTTTGAGTACCTAAGGCTTACTAGCTTGGGGGTAATTGGTGCACTCGTGAAGGTATTTGATCCGCTTCCAACAACCTATTTCCTTGTTCACCGTGCCTTCCCTGCATGCATGTCGTATCTTCGGGAGTATGAATGATTTTTATTCTTTACAGCAGGGGCTGTCTCTACCTCTAGAGAGAGAGGAGGAAGTTTGAGAATGTTTGTTCAGAATTTTTTTTTTTTTTCTTTCATCACCCTTGAAGAGCTTATGTTTTACTTTCATATATTCTTGCATTCTGGGTCTAGATTGAATCTCACTTTGTGTTTCCATTTACTCCCTTTTTTCCTGATTGCTATGATGTGATCATGCACATTAGCAAATTTTTAGATCAGTCAGTTCAGTTCGTAGTTGCCTTCTCATCCCTGGCTTCATGACAATAAACATTATAGTCATAGGAATGGCAAAAGCCCAAAATGATCCATATGATAGTGAGAAGTTTAAACCAATTAAAATAGAAGACATGGATTTCATTTCATTTTAATTTCATAGAATATTATGAGTTTTGGCTTTTCGTTGCTGATGCTTTCTCTTCAATTCCATTGTCCTCTTTGCTAAACTACTACTGCAATGAGTTCCAGTGATACTAGTAGACCTGCTATGTTGAGCACAAAATTAACATTTGTGACCATGTTCTCGGGATGTCTTGATGATGTATCATTATCTCTCATCACTTGAATATGTTGTCTAATGAATGAACTGAGACACTATAAAGAATGAGTTATCTAGAGAATGCTTGATAACTCGTGTTGTTCTTTACAGGTTGATGACCCTGAAGTGATCAATTTCCTACTCTCAACAGAAATAATTCCTCTGTGCCTTCGTACGATGGAGATGGGCAGTGAATTGTCAAAAACAGTGAGTCGTGAATCTTCTGTTTTAACCTCAACATTCACAAAAGTTTCCATACAAACATGTTAACATGTTTTCTYTTGCAGAGCTAAATTCTAAGACTAGTTTCCATTTTACCAATTCAAGACATTGAACTACATTAACTTTACGGCAAATTTTGTTATTGAAGTGGGTTGAATTTCCAGTCTAGTCATGAATATATTTTGTAAATGTGTTCTTCTTGTTTCCTATTTCTTGCCTACAATTACATCACTTGAGTTGCTTGTTCTGAAGGTTGACATACCCATAATTCAGCAGATCTCTTGTGTTGGGTTYTATTTCTTTTGCCATCCTTACAAAGGAGGTTCTGTTGGCAGGTTGCAACATTTATCGTGCAGAAGATTCTGTTGGATGATGTGGGCTTGGATTATATATGTACCACAGCTGAGCGGTTTTTCGCTGTAGGTAGAGTGCTGGGGAATATGGTGGCTTCGCTGGCTGAACAGCCTTCTTCGAGGCTGCTCAAACATATTATTAGGTGCTATCTTCGGTTATCAGATAATTCAAGGTGGTAATACTCTTTCTCTGCTCATACATGCTCATAAATTTTGTCCATGTGTTTGTTTATAAATAAATTGTAGAAGTTCCACAGCCAATAATAGTACATTCAATAACCTTGTGTGATCAGGGCATGTGATGCACTSAGAAGCTGCCTACCAGACATGCTCAGRGATGCCACCTTCAGCAGTTGCCTTCGTGTAAGTAGTGAGCAGGGTCAATAACATTGTATTATCACGCATATTATTTTAATAATCRCACATTTGAATGTAACATATGTGAAACATTTTCATTGTCTGATATGGTACTTTCTCTYTACAGGAAGATCCAACAGCAAGGAGATGGCTTCAACAACTGCTTCACAATGTCCAAGGGCCGCGGGTTGCTCTGCAAGGAGGGGGAGGATTTGATCATATGCTTGCTAGCCAACTAAACTGAGGAAGAAATKCTGCTGCAAGAGTTTGCCCTTTCATCTTTTCTTTATTTTCAGTTAGCTTTGCSATAACCCGATCAAATCCGTGCTGTTTGGGCTGCAAGTTCAATGCAATTTTGTATTTATATAAGTATCGAYTTGGGTCCATGACATTTAAAAGAATTTCTTTCTTTAAGTTGATTCTGAGGTTCGGTAAGAAAATTATAACAATAGTATTTATTAGTTCTTCTTTGTTTCAGTGTATATAAAAGTCGAATTGATTGCCCTTTCACTTTTCGTCTGGGTTTGAAGTAGTTATATGTTATATCAGGCGGGGTCTTGCGCTTACTAAGGTTGAATATCATATATTGTCAATGCTTACATAGCCTTCTTACTTGTCTTTGTTGGTTTCTGTTTCTCCCTTCTTCGATCCTCCCTCTGAGAGGTCTTTGAAGAGCATTTCATATCTGGAATGCATAAATTTGCTTCTAAAATTCCCTTGGGGTCTTTAAGTCCTGTTCGGTTCTAGAATTTCAGTGAGGAAAGGAGAGCTTAGAATATCTTTTTTTTTTTTCTTTTCTTTTCTTTTCTTTTTGTTCCAAAAGAAAATTGATGGGAAAAAGCAAAGCGGAAAATTTAAATACGAAAATGAGGAATTTTTTGGTAAAAGAACGAGGAAAAAGAAAAAGAATAATAAATCTAGATTTGATCGGGTTTTGAGCCCCAAATTAGACTATTTGTTAATTATTGTCATTAATAGGCTTATACTGACTCTAATTCATAAATAATTATTCTTAAGTTTGTCGATAGTATTTTTATATTTTGATTTTTCTTTTAAGAAAATGTATGTTATTACTAAGTTATTTTCATCTAGCAATTACATATTAAAATCCCCTTCATTACATTTGATGCGGTTCTGAGATTAGAAATCTAATATATATCATGTAAAAGCATAATATATCTAATATAAAAATAATATGAGGTGATTAAGTAAATTTTAGATTTTAGAATTGAGTTTTATTAATTTAATTGTTTTACTAAAAATAATTAGTACGTAACTTGAATTCTTTTCTTTTCCTATATCTTCTAAGATATATTGCCCAAAGAGTTTATTCTCTAAATAATTTTTTGTACTTTATTATAAATATTATAATATATATATATATAGATATATATATATTGTATATTTTTTCTCCCTAGTTATCAATTTTTGCAGTCACAAAAATAAAAATAAGGAACGTATCGAGGATATAACCGTTAATGCCAAAAACTGTGAAATATGCCTCTTTTGTATATGAATTTATTGACAAATGTGATGTACTCTGTATAAAAGGAATATAAATTGTTAAATCATTTATATAAATAGATATCAATTAAGCAATAATAAATTGAACCTAACGGAACTAACGATTTAAAATTTTTTAAATTGTTTAATTATGATTTCAAAATGTTGAAATTAGAACTTTTAATTTAATTTGAAAAGTGATATGAATAACCCCTAATAATGCTGCACCTTATGAACATGTTGGATTCATTGTAAAACTCATAGAAAATCAGGCATTGGCGATGTAGATTAAGAAAATGAAATAAAAAATGTTAAAAACCCTTTCAATATCCAAAAGACATGTACGATAAATTAACACAAAATAATGTTGATTTAAATTACTTTATAAGAAAATAAAAAATGTACATAWATMACAAATACTAAGCAAAAAGATARAATAATATTGGTGTAAATCACTTTATAAGAAAATAAAGATCTTTAGAGGTAATCAATTTTAATGTACAAAGATAAAATAATCTTGATTTAAATGAATGTATAAGAAAATAAAAATTCGTGAAGGTCACTTGTTATAAAGTAAAAAGGTAAAATAATATTAATTTAAATTATTTTATAAGACAATAAAAATCTTTATAGATAACCAACTATCAAGCAAAAAGATAAATTAATATTTTAAGTCAATTTCCTCGTTTTTATTTTGCATGTATTTTTAATAWATATGAAAYAAATTCTATTCATGAAAATATGTTTAACAGATTARCCTATAATAAATCCCAATAGTATTTATCAAAATCCAGAAACACTGTTAGCACTAAACTCAGACAAGTATTTAGAGGTTTTCCAGAGCTTCTTACCAAAGACTTCGTCCGGGCTTCTAGCTTGTCCGCACACAAACTTCCGGCAACCACAGAAGAACAATATATCACTCTCCAAATCCCATCTGTATTTCCAGCTTGTTGGATGCAAGAGGAATATACTCATGTTCATTTTCAAACAGGAGTCTCTCAAGGGCCAAATATCCAGAAACAGTAATGAAACAACAACTCAGTCGAAGTTTCTGCATCAGCAGTTACCTTGTTTGGTTCAATATACTACAGAATGGTCTCTTCAGATTAGCAAGATTTTATAAGAAAAGACTTCATTCAGTAACACTCACGTTCCTTGGAGAATCAGTACAAAAGTCTAAAGGAACAGACCCATACAAGCTTGATCTATGCTTCACTACCTATTCTCCAGCCATGGCCTCGTGGAAAGATTTACCCCGTAATAAAAAGCCTTCTCAGCCAGCTTTACCAAAACAAAATCAAGTACCTCCTGACCTGCTAAACCTTAAAATTCTACCTCTTCTCCAGTACCACAAACCACTAACACATTACCAGCCTTCTTGAACACAACTAACTACCCTTCCAGATGTAACCACAGGAGCATCCTCCAAACCAGAAATGATGAATTTTGATGATGAACCTAATCCTATAGCTTCATTCCTCGAAGTCTTAATAACCCCAGATACCAAAAAGCCCAGTTCTCCTATCATACCACTAAGCAAAAGACCAGCTGATGAAGACCTTTTGAAAACTTTTGACCAATTGTTCATGATGGATCCTAGTGAGCCTAAGGTTGAAAAACCGAATAATACTCTCTATGATAGAACCTATTTTCTCTCATCTTCCAGAAATTCCAAATGATATTGCAATTTTACCATAGATGATATCCCGCATTCTCAATGAAGAGGTAGATTCCTTTCCATGTATACTTGGCCGACATCATATCTACAGCAACATTCTATTGACAAAGTCCTCAAAAGATTTGTTGCCAGATTTGAAGGAAGATTACGGGATTTCTTCAACTCTCTGGAAGAATACAGGCAATTGCAATTTCTCCAAATCACTTCTCCAGAACTGGTTATTTCAACCATGAAAGGTATTTTCTTGGAGAATCAGAACATGATATTACTGTGGCAAGAACAGAGYTTCTCAAGATGCGGTGCTGTTTAGTTTTACTAAAGGACTTCGGAAAACATTATGATCGGATGTGTAAAAGATTTTACATCATTAACAAAATTGATTTTTGTAAATCTAAGCAGAAACGTTAAATTAGGGGTCCTAGAGGGAACCTGTTGGAGCAACGGGTTCCATATCCATAATGCAAAAAAATCAGTTGGACAGAGATCACCATAGGAGAAATTCTGGCAGTTCTATATGAAGCAGGCCTTGAAATTACTTTCTGTCCAAACAAGATTTTTGGCAGTAATATCAATCTCACACTAAGGCTCCTTGGATTTGCATGGCCTCAGAAAAGCCATTTTGCAAATTAAATGCAGGGAATGGAAAGGTTTGGTATGTGTCCTAAAAAGAAGTTTCACAGAGAGAGATTTCTTTTAAGAAGAAACCCCAGAAATTTCAGAAGGCAAAAATGGAAATTCCTTAGGAAAAAGAAGAAAAGAGTATCTAAGGGAGACACAAGTTTCCTTATTTTTTTTTTTTCAGTGCAAACAAAAGGGCCATGTTGCAGAAAAGTTTACCAAGAAAAGAAGAGACAGCAATTCATGATCCAAATTGTTCCCCATATCCAAGATAAAGACGGTTCTGATATCGATGTGGTGAATCTTATGCCCGAAGGACAACCATCCAGTATTTACCATCTTCCATCTCGTGAGATTGAATGATCAACCTTCTTCGGACTCTCATGGTAATTGCTTATTCGGATCTTGAAAAACAGGAGAATTATGGATCAAAAGATTCGGATAATGAATCAAAAGAAGAATTTATGACATTCTCTAATACTGATTTGGTGTTGATGAAATAAAGACCATATCCTCGCTAAAGTCATCTTAAGACATCAAAGTTTAGCCATTCGAGTAATAGCACTTTTGAATACGGAGCAGCAGCCTCAATTATAAAATCAGATATTCTTCCAAAATAATATGGGGAATCATAYGGAGCAGCAGCCTCAATTATAAAACCAGATATTCTTCCAAAATAATATTGGGAATCGTACTTCAAGGTATTCTGTTCTGCTAACAGTGATGAGTTTGTGATTGATCAGCAAACCCTTGTGATGTACTTGAGGCACAAAAAGCCTCAAATCACTTACAAAGGGGTCCCACATTGCCCAGATAGAACATTCCATCACTTTCTAAGCCTATTTAAACCATAAAAATCATTTATTACATGTTGGATTCTCTCTCATATTTAATGTTATTTTAATTTCACAGTAATTGCATTACTAGAATTTCATTTAAGCTTCGGAATATCTTAGGACACCCACGAGTTCAATATTACTAGGATTCTAAAGACCTATATCAGATAAGAGACCCAGGTAACATCACCGTGCTTTTACTCTAAACTACCGACCACCACAGAAATGGCCCCTACCACCAGATAACGAAAATCAACAGCGGACATCCCAAAAAATAACCAACTCAGACCACTCTGCCTCTTCTCCAACTACCCAACAACCAACCTCTCCTCACAGGCACCAGCCTGAACCCCTACATGACTAGGTCCCCCCTGGTCACTCCTAGGCACACCTGGCGACCGGATCTCTCACACACCATATAATGGGAGATCTACTGCAATTCCAAGGCCTATATGCCTAAGGGAGTTGTTGACACAATAGGGTACCCCTCACCTACAGGAACCAGTTCTTAGAAGACAAGGTCCAGGAGATGATACATGACCTCCTTATGCCTAGATCAAAATGGAATGTTATCCATAACAACCCCCTTAAAGAAGAATACCAATCGGTCCCCCTGTCCGCATGGTTCAAAATACCAAAGTCACCCGATGTGATGGCATGACGAACCCCCTATCCCACCTCCGCAACTTCATGACCTTAATGCTCATGGCTTCAACTACTGACACCATCCTATGCCGATCTTTCTCAAATACTCTTTCCGGCTAGGCCCTCAACTGGTTTTCTAGCCTTCTGCCTAAGAGTATACACGATTTCGACTAGATGGGAGATTCTTTTTTGAGTCACTTCATCGGCAACAGCTAACGCAGCAAGAGCATTGGCCACTTGCTCAACATCAAGTAACGTCGAGATGATACAACCAAGCAATACCTAACCCACTTTATTCAGAAGCCATTGATGTCCTCGACCGCACTGAAGCCTTGTATATCCAGGCTTTCTGTCATAGTCTAAAGCCTGGCCACCTTTCTCGAAAACTATCCACCTCACAACCCAACACAATCCAAGCACTTTACACAAGGTCAGGAAATTCATCATGGGTAAAGAAAATGAAAGAGCTAAAAAAGATCTAGATAGAGAAGAAAGCAACATTCCTTACCCTCTCGACGGGTGAAACAAACATCCTCGGATACTGGATCATCCCTGATCTCACCCGCAGGACAGACCATATTTTTTGAACTTAGAGGGAAAATACCTATACCCAACCACCCATATTCTAACTACCATACCCCCGCCCATAACAAAAACAACAAGACTTCTCACTCCTCAACACTTTCTGATCCCAAATACTGAGACAAATAGAGTGCTTCGACATCTTTTGGCAGCCCAAGAAGCTACTCGCCGCTAATAGAGATACCAACAAATTCTGTTAATTCCACAAAGACCATGGCTATGACACAGAATTTTGCTACGACCTCAAGAAAGAGGTAGAAGAGCCATATAGAAAGGCCACTTGTGGGAATTCATATAGGCATGCACCTAACGGTCAAACTAGGGGATTAGCCCCAGTGTAAATCARAGCCTAGAACATCAGCCACACCACTGACCACCAAGCTCCGCCTTAGACAACCACTTCCAGGTCACCAACAATAGTACCAACCTGCAACCTCGAGTTATCCATATTATTTACTCGCCACCACAGAAACAACAAAAGGCAAGCGACTCCTACACACCGTCTCAACATTTCCAGCCCCTGTTCATCACCCTCAAATTCACCACAAGCTTGGCCAAATGCATCTTGGTTGACAGTGGGAGCTCCATCAATATCATTTTTGAACATGCCTTTGAGCAAATGGGAACAGACCCATAACACATCATCGTCGATGACACCTCTCTGGACGGGTTCATAGGCTATTCAATCATAGCTATAGGCAAAACACAATTGCCAGTTACTATTGGTATTGCCCCCTACCATATTAGTAAGTTTGTGAAAYTCTTAATTGTGCCTAAACTTCTGCATACAACGTCATTCTTGGTCGCCTAGTACTTACTGATTTCCAGGAGCAAATCATAATGCACAACAACACCATCCCTCCTTTAGTGGCCGGACATCAATCACCATAACAGATGACAAGGCCACCCATGGAGAGTGCTACACTAATGCAACCTTGCCACCCGATGACACCCATGACCAAGAGCAGCTCGAACTGGTTACCAACCTCAAAGTGATGCTTCTCGACCGAAGACACCCAGAATGCACCATCCAGGTCGGTAAACAACCTGCATTAACACTAAAACTTCCCTCATCCAATTTTTGACCAATTTTAAAGATATCTTTGCATGGTCACTAGCAGACATGGGAACCATGCCCCGAACATTGGCAAAACACGCATTCAGTATACCTCCTGAGGCCAAACTAATGTGGCAAAATAAATGGCAATTCGCAATAGAAAGGATGGCAAAAGTCCAAGCAAAAACTAACGACCTCCTTGCAGCCAACATAATCAGGTCAGTCCAATTTTCCAAATGGATGGCCAACCCAATGGTCGTGAAGAAAGTCGATGGCGGATGATGAATGTCTATCGATTTTACCAACCTCAACAAAGTCATACCAAAGAAGCCATTCCCACTTTCCCGAATTGATCACCTTGTGGACGCCACGATAAAACATCTTGTTTTATGTTTCTTTTAGATGTTTCTAAGGGCTACAACCAAATCCAAATGGCCAAACAAGACGAAGAAAAGACATCTTTCATCACCGACAACGACATCTACAGTTACCGTAGGATGCCTTTTGGTCTAAAATATGTCGGAGTGAATTCGAAGAAATGGTCAACAAAGCTTTCCAAAAGAAAATTCCCTGAACATTTAAGTCTATGTGGATGATATCCTCATCAAGTCCAAGACATTAATGACACTAATGGACGACATTGAAGAAACCTTCCAGACCATGAGAACAACTAGAATAAAGCTAGTTCCAAGAAATGCTCTTTTCGTGTTAAGGTTGGGAGGTTCTTAGGGTACATGGTCTCTTAAAGGGGACTTGAAGCCAACCTTGAAAAAATTCGTGCAATACTGCAAATGCAACAGCAAAAAATCATGAAGGACATCCAAAACTTCACGGGGATGCCTAGCTGCCCTCAGCAGGTTCATTTCTTGAGCGGAAGAAGCCACCTTGCCACTGTACTGACTAGTCAGGAGCTCGACCACCTTCGAGTGGAATGAAGAATGCTAAATAGCTTTTGATAAGCTTAAAGAATCGCTAACACGACCATCTATCCTTATTGTACCTATATCTAATGAAACACTTCTTTTGTACATGTTTGTCAGTAATTTTGCTATGAGCACTGTCCTATGTTCCCAAAGGAATAAATCCCTCAAACCCATATATTATGTCTGCGTGGTCCTGAAGAAAGATATTCACTCTTGGRAAAACATCTCTTTACACTGCTAATGACRGCYAGAAAGTTGTGACCTTATTTTYAGGCTCACCCCCTTACAGTCCTCACAAATGCGCTCTTCAACAAGTACTTCACAAACCTGAGTTCACAAAYAGACTCATGAAGTGGGCTTTAGACCTTAGTAAATACCACATTAATTACCGATTGAGGAAGTCCATCCAAGTCCAAGCTTTACCAAATTTTATCGTCAAATGCACAACACCAAATGTACTCAATAACACTACAAACCCAAGCACACTACCACCCAAATAGTGCTGGTTTGCCTACACCGATGGGTTTGTTGGAGTCAAAAATAAGAGAGTAGGTTTGGTACTTATAAGTTCTAGTGGAACAGAATTTGCCTCTGCGATCAAGTGCAACTTCCTGATTAGCAACAATAAATTCGAATATAAAGCAATCTTATATTTAAAAATAAAAAATCGCATCCTGAGGAGTGACTCCTAAGTCATCATCGGGCAGAACAACAGCGAATTCGAAGCTAAAGAGCAAAACATGCAACAATATCTCACCCCATCTAAAAGATAACCAAAGACTTTGCATACTTTCAAGCCCAAAAAGATACCCAAGAAAAAAAATAACAAAGTAGACACTTCGTCTAAGCTCAGATGAGGGATCCTAATAACGGGTATGTGGTCGATCCCCTACCTATGAAGAGTGTTGATCCAGTCGAGATAAATTGTTTAGATACAAATCCTTCTTGGATAAASTATCTCATCAACTATATTAGCCAAGCGATGTTACCAGATGATCCCGATCACGCTAGAAAAATTTGAGCAATCAGCCCATTATATGTACTTCTAGATAACAAGCTTTTCGTCGACCATATATGTGGCTGCTCCTGAAATGCATACCCGCTGATGACGCAGATCACATTTTATGAGAAGTACACGAAGGCATCTGCAGTACACACATCGAAGCTCGAAGCTTGATTAGAAAAATCATGCAAACAAACTCAAGAAAAATCTGCACTATTGGCCAACCATGGAAGCATATGCAAAAAACTTTGTACAAAAAGGCCCAAGTGCTTAGATGCACTCAAATACAAACTATCTATCTTTGGTCGAATACCAGAGCCTTAGTAACCCCATACTATTTGCCCAATAAGGAATGGACTTGATTGGCCCATTCCCAAAAGTATTAGGTATCCAAGAGTTCATCATAGTGGCAATTGACTACTTCACTAAATGGGTTGAAATTCCGGCACTAAGCTTCATCACGGCAAGGAAGGTCAAGGAATGCTTCCTAGATGATATAATCTGCCATTATGGTATCCCTAAAATACTGATCACTGACAATGGGAAGTAGTTTGAAGCCACCAAGTTCCAAATGTTTTGCAATGTCCTTCAAATCAACCACAGGTTCACTTCAATCGGGTATCCACAAACCAACTGATTAGCCAAAGTCATGAATCGGGTAATCGTACTTGGCATCAAGAAGAGGTTACACCACCACAAAGGAAGATGGGTCGATGAACTTCCTAACGTTCTCTGGTCTTTTAGAATGACCCCACATTCGAGCACTAAGGAGTCTCCTTTCGCCTTATGTTTGGGACAAATGTCGTCATTCCCTTGAAAATTGGAACATCCAGCCTCTGAACAGAAAGTTTCAGCCTTGCCATGAAAGATTGTTGTTTAGCAAAAAACCTAGTATTGTTRGAACAGCTGCGCTAAGAAACCTCTACTCGAGTATTATCATACAAGCGCTTACTCACAAGAAAATATAAGAGGAAAGTCAACTCAATTATAGCATTGAATGTGACCTTACGCTACGAAAAAATAAAGTTAGTAGAACCGAAGGCACCTGCAAGCTTAATCTAAATTAGGAAGTCCCTTATATTGTAGTCCAAAATAACGTGACGGGCGTGTGATCGCCTGAATATGGAATGCATAAAACCTCAAGAAGTTTTACCCTCAGCCCGAGCTCGCATCCTTAGGCTCCCTAATTTCTTTCCCTTGGAAATTGTCTTTTTTTATTCATTGTCAGATGTTGATGACTGTTTGGATTTCCCAAACATATTTATACACACTATTGCATTGCAATTAAATTTAGCCTGAGCATACACCTTTCGAATTGTTCATAATATAAGAAATACTAGCCAAATTTACTTTAACTTACACACTCGATTGCTAACCGAACGCTTATTTTCATTAATCCAAAATTTACAAGTGTTTATAAACAAAAAATGAAAAAACAATTAACAAACTACAGTCCCTAAAAGACTATCTATGCTCCCCATTCATCGGTCTTAATACTATAAAGAATCCGATGATTGAATCGACTCGTCACGACATTCGTCATGAAGCTATTGAAAATCAAGCCTCCTCCTCCACCTTGATACACTATACTTCTTGGGCCCCGGGATGCCTGAACCATGACTCCTAACTCGATCTAATCCAACCATTTCTACCTCGTGACCTCCGTCTCAAAAAACTCCTCTAATCATGCCACAAATTGCTGATAATAAATCGAGCCTAACCGTCTACACTACGTGCTTGAGCAGCTAACCTCCTCGGCCTAGCCATATCTCGTCAGACGGGCTCTTCCAGTTCTCATTCTTCATCATAGTGCCTTGACCACACCCTAACTCATGATGAGTCGAYAGTGTCCTCTTACTCTCCAACAGAAACCTCTAGCCACGCTTATGTCAAAATATGCTGCTGACCATCCCGAACGATATCCCGTGCACCCTTCAGATCAATTACCAAGTAGCTCTCTTGGTCAGTCATTTTTTTTTTTTTAAACAAAACACCAATACTTCTTATGCTGAAACACTTCAAGGACTTGATAGTGTAATATATTCACACTTCTCATCCTTTAACTCTCTCCTATATTACAGAGGCCGACCCAACCATAACATTAATGCAACTACCTAATTGYAGTAAATGTTTGCCTCTTCACACCACTCCCCATGTGCCCCCTCTTTGTTTTCCCATACAACCTCCGAAAAGCCACGTCCATAAAATAGACTACCTGGTTATAATGATAGCTCACTTCATTCCTGATTTCTGGCCGCAATCGGACTCAATCTAATWGAGTTATTTGATCTCAAAGGAGATCTGGTATAATTTCGCACGAGAGGAGTTATTTTTTGGTTTTGTCCTGTCATTAATAACTTGATTGTTTTTCAATCATAGGTTCAGTCATTGGTAGAGATGAGTTTCTTTCGTATCTCCTTGCATAAGGATCCCAAGCCTACCATTCTTTTATAGATACTCGTCGCACTTAAAAACATAACAACTCTGATAGAATTAAACAACAAGCATAATTAAACKAACTTGTTTATTTTATTTACAAAATTACAATACTACTATTACATTACTAGTGGTCGGTATTTATCGAACCACCATACTCTATGGAGTTACATGACTCCACTGACTCAAAATGGTAGGCTGTTCCTGTGCCTGCATCTTCGGACTCCAGTTTGTACTCCTTCCAACCTTTTAAGGTCCTTCTTACAATCCGGCTGCCTCATCCAGTGATTCTAGCCAACTTGAATATAGTTCCATCTCCCTGGTCGCCTGTTTGGAAGAGCTTGTCGCTGGCCTCAACTCGACCAAAATTTGACAAACTCCACCGACGAACCACTGTCACCCCACACTCTTCCAACCTTTTCCTCCTTGACCTTCTCATTCGGCACCCCTCCCTTGGCCCTAGAACTTCAATAGAATAAGGAATTTCAGCAGAATTTGCAGTGTCTGTAGTAGAGGATCCTCGGGAGATGGCCAGGATTTGCTTATTATCCCGTCTAAACTCAGCTCAGGGTTCGAGTCTGGACCTATGGACATTAACTCTTCCCCCTGAGCCATTTTTTTTCCTCTCTTTCTCAGGTAGATGATTACCAACTTCTTTATCACTCTTCAAAGTTTATAATAAACAGTTTACCTCAATGTGTGAAAATGATCCCTCTTACAACCCTTATATAGAGTGTCCCTAGAAAATCAACAGTCGCAATTTATTGCATGATCGTATGTCTCACCCAACCCCCTATCCCCACATCATCTTTGCTTTAATACAATTAAATTTTGTTATATAGGTTTGATACTAATTATGTATTAATTATTGATGAATTATATATATATTTTTTTGTGAACAATTTAATTAAATGTAATGAATGATATATGGAATATGATATGATGATACTTTTAGGGTTGTTAAGCACAATGAGAATATATTATGCGTAACGATATGAAATTTCTATTATATCCTCATATATAAACCAAAATTTCTTCATAACTATCAAAGTTTTTTTCTCTCTCGATTTCTTTTCTCTCAACTCCTACACTCTAATTTGAAATTTT
>MEJB01000008.1:2244540-2278451 GCA_001752375.1 Rhazya stricta | reverse complement strand
GCCTGATCTAGCATTTGACATTCCAGGCCCTCTGTTTTCAACACCTAGGCTTGAGATCATATATGTTTGCCACTAGCAAAGAAAGAAAACTCTGAGGCCCTACCTAGGTGAATTCTACACAGTGTTAGCTGTGAGGGGGTGTTAACAAAACACAAGTTGAGGATATAACAAAATTTATTTTGCGTTAAAAAGAACTTTTGGTTAAAGGAGGATAATAAAAATGTCTGGAAAAATGTATACTGAATATCGCATGATAAAAATTTTGATGCGACGCCCCCGTCGTCCCTTATGGTTCCCTGCCACATTCTTGAATGCACATGGAGGATGATTAAATGGCTAGGGTTGCATCAAGAGAAGGGGCGTGGATTGAATGGCTGAGAATGAAGAGGAAAACAATTGGCTAGTAAGGAGCAAAATGATGATGAAAATTATGGGTTCTTGGAAAGGTGTAGCAATGAGATAAAACTAATAGGTTAGATAGAATATTAATAGTATAGTAGTTAAGAAAATAATATAGTTTTAGGAAAATAGTATAAAGTTTATAAAAAAATCAGTAAAGTAAAATTTAAAATTATGATCAAAGTCGGAATTTTTTTTTTTTTAGAAAATGTGTTTTAAAAAACTCAATTAAGTCGAGATTATGTTCCAAATTTATTCTAATCGTCAATAATTCTATTCAAAATTCTAAGCCTAGGATATACTAATTCTAAATATCCTAAGGTTTAAACTAATTTTACGCGTGATATGATAACCTAGTTCGATCTCCGTTACCTCGAAAAAATTGAGTTGTTACAATATAAAGTAGTAATAGTACATTTATAGTCAAACATAATAAAAAAAAGTTTTATTTTTTATTCAAACAATATCTTTAAGAACTTATTTTCAGACTATTTAGGAGTACATAGGGATAATATTGAAAGAAAAAATTTGAAATGTATGAAAGTACTCATATTATCGAAAAATTTTAAAAATAACTTATATTATGAAATAAATATAATAAATTCCTCTTGTCTCAATAAAAATAATTGTTAAATGACATGTCGGTGCAAGTATGGATTTATCAAATAATTTTTTTTCCTCTCTCCTAAGTAATTACTTCAACAATGTGCAAAGCATGTAGTAATGCTCTTCTACCTACTTGATGGATCATTACTCATCTATATGGCAAGTAAAATGTCCAGATGATAATAACTAGAACACTTTTTTAAACAAAAATATCATTATTAGCAATTAGTAATCATCAATAGTAAAATTTCTTTGACTATGTTTTCACGTACCAATATTACTGAATTTGAATATGTCTTTTATCTAAAGATTCTAATATATCATTTCTCTATTTTAAATTTTTCTGAATTTAAAATCAATTAATTATCATTTCTTCCTCTCCTCCTCTTATCTTTAAATAAATTCTCAATATCATTTAATGTCTCTTTAAAAAAAAATACAAAAAAAAAGTCAAAGTAAATCATTTTTTAAAGCATATAAATAGGGATAAAATTGAAATGTTATTTCTTAATATGATAAAATGACTTATATTATCGAAAGAAACTCCCTTCCTATAATGATTTATATTATAAAATGAGGTAATAATAAATTTACTAAGAATAATGCTATTTGGCTCAATATCAAGTCAAATTATGTAACTCAATCAATACACAATTATAATAATAATATAATGTTAATAAATACATTACATAAAGACATAAAATTGTGTATGTCTTTATTCAATATATTTATTCATTGGCCCAAATAATATTACYATTAATTTGAAAAATATTACTACATGTACCGATTTGAAAATTTTACATACGGACACTATCATTACTATGTCCCACTTATTTAACTTTAGTACCGAAAACAAAGTATTTGTCGTCCTACATTGGACTGGACTCCAATTTGCAGCATGCACACGCCGGAGAGGTACGCCGTGATGACATACTCTTATACTCTGCCGTCATCGGACGACGAGGAGAAACCAGAGTTTGCAATGGACATGCCTACCTCGGCAAGAGCGGTTGAGAAGTTACTGGACTACAACTTCAACAACAAGAAGCTTCTAGAGGAAGCTYTGACGCATCCATCCTACACCGAATCGCCCTCGTWCCAACGGCTCGAGTTCGTCGGGGATGCTGCTCTAGGATTGGCTGTATCTAATTATGTGTATTTGGCTTATCCCGATCTCGAACCTGGGGACCTCTCTCTCCTTCGAGCTGCGAATATCAGCACTGAGAAGCTGGCTCGGGTTGCCGTGAAACATGGCCTTCACAGATACATCCGTCATAATACCTCTGYTCTGGATGAGAAAGTAAGTTAAAAGTTCAAATTTTGAAGACTTGGTTGATTCCAGAGTTTTTGCTTCGTCGCTGGAAGATGATTTATCTTTTTGATTGTTTAGGTGAGGGATTTCGCTATAGCGGTGACGCAAGAGGATGAGACGGAGGTCTACGGCGGAATCATGAAAGCTCCAAAAATTCTTGCAGATATTGTTGAGTCGGTGGCTGCAGCTGTATATGTGGATTGTGGATTTGATTTGGAGCGTCTTTGGGTGGTGAGTGCCTCTATATTTCTGTTTCTACTTCCCAATTTGAGTGTGGGTTGGCTGCCAATGGATTAAAAATGAGAAGTGCTAGTCCAAATTACTAAATGTAGTATGAAAGCAGAGTATAAATTATAATTTACTGCATTCTTTGATTCTTATTTCTTTATCTTGCTCTCGAAGAGGATCATCGATTGATTACTAGTATATTTTTTTGCCAAACGAAAAGATATTCTAGGATAAATTTTGTTGATTAAAAGTAGGACCGGGTTATTGCTTGAATCTAAAGTTCAATAATCATAGCTTAAGAAATTCACAAGGATTGTGTCGATTAAAAGTGGTTGCTCTCAGAATTSGCCTCAGCGTTACCCTTATCTTGATTAATTTGCTTAAGATGTATATCAATTTATAAACTTTTAGTTACTTTGAAGATGGATCGTTTTGTTCCTTTTGGCTTTTGTCAGATCTTCAGACGCCTACTGGAACCTATTGTTACTCTTGATGTACTGCAAAAACAGCCGCAACCTGTGACATTGCTGTTTGAATTATGCCAAAAGGATGGAAAGCAGGTTGATATAAAGCATTGGCGAAAAGGGGACAAGAACATTGCAAATGTTTATGTTGATGGACAGTTTGTTGCCACAGCTTCTTCCGATCAGAGGGAAAATGCGAAGCTTCATGCAGCCAAAGCTGCTCTAGAAAATTTATCTTATAGCACTGCCGATAGGCTAGGTTTGGACACCTATGGTGAACTGAACTGTTCTCAAGGCGCTAAACAGAGGCTTCATGAGCTTTGTGGCAAGAAGAAATGGGCAAAACCAAGTTACAGGTAATGATGTTTTCAGTTTGAATGAGCTGAATTGTGGTTAATTCATATCTAGATGTTTTTATTTTCAAGATGTTATTGCAATTTATAATGGCAAAAGTTGATATCTATGGGGGCCTTGGCACATTGATACAAGGCACTTGAATGATAACTAGACAAAATGATAACYAGACACAAGATGTTATTGCAATTTATAATGGSAAAAGTTGATATYTATGGGGGCCTTGGCACATTGATACATGGCACTTGAATGATWACTAGACACAATGTGAACTAACTCAATGGCATGCTTTTCTGATGATTTTCTGAAATTCTGAAGTTAATTAATCAGATGGGGTTTTATACTTTAATCATGTTCTATATTTACCTTGAATCAGGAGTTTGTTCTTGGTATCGATAAGGTATGTTTGGTTTTTGTCCCAASGTAGGAGCTTGGTTTCGATCCATACTCCTTCCCATATGTATCCCAAAAAACATATTTGATTTTCTAAGAGAAGGAAATGACTCTGGTCGAAATATGATATTCACATCTTTCAAAAATGATTTATATATACACTTAGATGCATGCCTTATTTGGAGTCAATTTTGTTGAAGAGTAGAATGTTGGAGCTATCCTATTTTATAGCTGCCTGCTTGAAAGAAAAATGGCAGTGAAGAAATTTGATGTATGTATGTATATATATATTTGAGGAGGATCATCGATTGATTACTTGTATATATATGTATGTATGTATGTATGTATATATATTTATGTTTGCTAAACTCCTGCAGAGTTGAGAAGGAGATAGGCCCTGCTCATGAAAGGAGATATGTGTGCTCTGTACAAATTGACGTTGCTGAGGCTATTGTTTTTGTGACCGGCGATGAAAAGTCACGAGTAAAAGATGCAGAAAACTCTGCAGCTTCAATGATGCTTCGTGGTCTGCTAGAGTCCAAGCAGATTTGATGGTCTGTGTATAAAAACAATAAAAAGCATTACAACATTCTGTGTCTGGCCTTTGTAGGTGCAGGGAATGGTAGAGGATTCCTTGCATTAGATAATACCCTGGATATGCAATAGAAATATTAGTAATGGTACAATTCTGGCTTTCTGTAGCAAATGAAATATGATCGGTGCCAGCCAATATGAGTTCTTCAACTGATATCCATCTTAGCTATTAGCTCAAAGTGACCATAAAGATGAGGCTGCTCAATGAGCAGGATCCAATTGTTCAACTAATGTATACGAGTTAAATGTGCTTTGGGCTTGGGATGCCCATATGTTATTTCTCTCAGTTGAATCCTGTAAGATCAAGTAGGTTACTGATAGTTTTAAAAAAATAAAAAACATAAAAAARGTAGGGTATTRGTGACACTCAACAGGCAACCAGGAGRTCTATAGTAAAAAATAATTACCATATTGCTCTACAGAATAGCACCAACATAGAATTACTACTTTGCYGATGGTTTAAAAGGTRAGGATTACCGTTCTTGTGTCGTTGGGAATCCGGTAAGTCTAAGTGCTTCAAGAAGTGTATCCCTAAACCTAACAAGATTGACCTTCATATTTTGCTGGTCTATGTACACAGCCCGAGCAGCTTGGTATCCCTGAGCAAATATGGATGCCGGGTCTGTGATTGCTGGGTGATTTCTTCCGTAAGTATCTAAGAGTGTGCTCTCCTCTGGTTCAATTTTGTAGCGCAAGTAATGGACCCCCATGGCTGCAGCTGGATTGCCGAAGTAGAAAGCGGATGCCCAGTCCAGTCCTAAGGGTTCTATTTGCACCATTACAGCACCGTCCGCCAAGAATAGTTCATTTGCAAGGCCGGCGCCATGAGTTCCAATCAGAACGCTACATGAGTTCACCACCTTGGCAAATTTGTTCAAGTTCGACATTCTATTTGGTTTCGTGGCAACAATGACTTCAAAGCCTAAATTTTTCATCATCCTAACCATCTCAGCTTCGTTCAGAAACCTTCTCGTTCCTCGGCGAGATATAAGCATCACCTTGGGTCTTTTAATCTCTGATACATTGATGATCTTCAAACTATATGTTTGTCTAAGGAATTGTCTGAAAATACGCATGGTGTAGCCTCCTGGAATGTCACTCGAGTTCAAAGTGAGGTGGTCATGGAACTTCAGCCCAGCCACTGTTCCTGGAAAACAAAGAACGCTTGGATTTGCAGCTGGATTGATGACTTCGTACACGGACAATCTAGACAGTAGCCTTTTATACTTCTTAGCGAATGTGGRCTTGTAATCCAGGAGAATCAATTGAACACGAGACTGGAAATGGTAAGTTGTAATGAACAAAGGGATGATTATTTCATTGAATTCGTGGAACAAGTTTCCTGTGAAGCCACTAGATGAGAATATTACTGCAGGGACGTCATGGTTGTATTGGCAAGCCGGTGCAATCGTGTTTCCTTGGAGAAAATGCACTGATCTGACATTTCTGAGAACATCTTCATCATCTTGCCTTGCGTAGGGCCGGACAACAGTATGATTAGGTTCCACAGTCCGATCTGCCGGAATATGCACTGTCATCGTGGCCATGTCAATCGTTACAGGTTTCTTTGTGACACAMACGACAGATTGAGTGGCAGTATCACACGCAAAGCCTGTGGCTKCAAGCTTGATTCGATCTTCCCCTGTTTGTTTCCAACAAATTTTACAATAGTTGGTAATAGTAGAGGCAAGCAATCTAACAATCATTGATGTTAAATAGCAYTAATCACAAAACAGGACAAGAGCTAATTACCTCTCACTAATCTTGTGAAAAGAGATTCCCTGGAATCATGTATCGTGTCATTGGCCTCTCTCTTGATCGGACTAGGTTGCCTTATTGTCTCATGGACCTCTCCGATAAGTTGCCCGGACTCTAGCAGCTCCACTGTCCCATCCACCCCTCCGTTGCTGAAATTCAGTTGCTTGGCCCTTCGCTCTTGTACTGTTTCATTGATCCGTCTGATGCTGTTAGTAAGTTGACTGGTGTGCTGTTTTTCTATTCGTACTGTTTCATTGGACTCTTTGCCGCTATGTTGTGCTTGTCCGGACTCGGCATCAGTTTCTCTGTTCCGGAGACGTTGTGGCGACTCCTGCACTGCAATTGCTTYGGTAAACACTATGCTGCTCCGACTTACTTGCCTTGSCTCGAGTTTTTGTAGAGTTGTTTCATAGACTACTTTGCTACCGAGAGTATTTGGTCTTGGCTCCTGCACTTCAATTGTTTCATTCAGCTTCCTGCTGTTGTGACTTATTTGCCCATAATCAGGCTCTTGCAGTTCTGTTTCATCAATTCCTCTGCTCCTAATACCAAGTGGTTTTGACTCCTGCACTTCACTGGATTCAGCATCTTCGACGCTGTTCAGTTGCCAATGAGAGACCASTCCTTGTTGCACTCCTGCCATTTCCCGGATATCAACAACAGGAGAAATGTCTAACAAATCAAAAGGACAATTCGAATCAAGAAACACAAAAGAAAGCACCCGAGATGTTACAAAAAGACAACATTACTTTGATAAAATGGCGCAACATTTGATCCATAAAAATCTCCACAAAGCAAAGTAAGCAGAAGGAAGCAGATTATTGGTGTTGCACGGATAATCAACCTTCCGGGCTTCTTCTCCATGTTCCACTGCTTGTAAGTTCGACCAAGAAACTGACCAACAGTAGGAAGAAAACCACTAGAAGAGAATCATTATCAGTTGAAACGTCTACTTGCGTAACACTTCTTCTTTGTTTTCTTGGCATTTCCCTTATAATTATGCTAGCTTTCGTTTTCGTGATGGACATCTCTATTATATATTTATATACAATGTTGATTGGGAAATTTGAACTGTATCCTAAAGCATGTTTTTGGTAACTAACTAAGGGCATATCTTATTTGAGTGGTGGCTGTTCAAGATGTTGTAGAGTTTGATTAGGATTTGGTTTTAACAGTCATAGTATTCGGTTAGTATTTAGTTTGATAAAACCAATAAATATGCTCATATTATGTTATGGTAATAAACCTTAGTCTTCCCTATTGTGTTTCTCTAGATTATTTTAACAGTGGCTACACGCTTGGCTTCTTCTCTGATGGAATGATTGATGATGAAAGTTTGACCAAAACCATAATCAAATCATACTCTGCTTCTGGTGGAGTGGAACAGAACGGAAGGAAGGAAAGAGTTTACTAATACTAATTTAGATAAAGCTGGAGACAATAATTTAGACAGGACTATAATCCAGATAGAAAAAACTATCAAGAAAACCCTCTGTTTACTAACTTTAATTCATGAACGAGGACATTAGATATATGGAAGTGAGTTGTCAATTGAAAATTTTGAACAAGTGAGGGTGATGGAACTGATAAGGGTGATTAGAGGTAGATTAATGCAGCTATTTTCGTGGAAAGCCTCAATTAATTTGCATTCTTTAAATCTATAAGAACATCTATCCCAAACAAGTAAAGAGAATTTTGATTACCCAATTGTTCCAATGATATACATAAAAAGAAAACACTTGTTGATTATTTGGTAGATAATCACAATCAAGTTATCATTAAATATAAGGTCCATGGGTGATTTTTGCTGATTTGACTTCAAAATCCGCTGGCTACCGTTTGTCTCAGTTATCAACTGGTATTTTCTAAAGAAGATCTTAACAGTTCTGATTTGAAATCCCTCACCAGAAGGGAAATTCTCTTGATCTTCCCCTTTATAATTGAAATTTTAACTTAAAAGAGTTGGAGATGAAGCTCCTCTAATAGTGGAGGCTTTTCTTTGAAGTAAAAATTCATGGTAGCTTGACAGAGCCAACAGATATAGCATTCCACATACGCAACTGGAGCTATCTCACCTCAAAGCGGCGGTTTCTATAAGCGTCAACCAAGCTGCATAGAATGTTATTTTTCCAAATCAATGTGTGAACATGAACAAATGGAAAAATTAATATGTTCCAATTAGACTGAGTTAAATGCTTATTTTACTTTCTCAGCAATGTTAGAACAGAACTGAAGAAGAAAATTGCAAGAGTTTCTGATGAAATATAGAGGGAAGCCATCCGTCCATGTTATTGGTGTGAAGAATCTGAATAATCACTGCAGATGCAAGTTCTTAATAAGCAAGAAATGGAGGAGTTATGTCAAAAGTGCAAGAGAGTAACTGCTTCTATTTAATCAGTTGGACAACAAGGTTGCTAAATCCAGATGTCTGGCCCAAATTTTCCTTGCCGGCAATTAATATGCCTACGGTGTTTACAAGAACCATATATGTAAGACAAATTAACAAGAACCATATCGGCTGTTTTTGCTMTTTTGGTGTCCAGGGACTCTGACAGAGAATTACAACTTTGTGTTGTCCTTTACCATTTCTTCCTGGACTCAGAATAGAACTCAAACGAAAATCACTTTCATGGTTCCATCAAGGGAAGATTAAGAGATGATCATTTTAATGTCCTACTGTCTCTGTTGGGGGGAGTGGTAAGTACTCTGCCAAGATTAAAACAAAATCCTTATTCAGCTTTTAGGAACTCTCACAAGAAAGTACCCCTTAAAACAACTTCCAATGAGGATGCAATAACAGTTGTGGTTCTCATTTGATGCAACCTACGGGTTAACTAAAAGAATCCTATCACTGTAGTTTCTTCTGTTTAGAGGAATAGCTTAGCGTCCAATAAGTCTCATAGCTTCGGCAAGGGTCTTCCTAAATCTTGCGACATTAATCTCCACATTCTGCTTCTCAAGATACACTTCCCTGAAAGCACGATAACCCTTTGCACCTATGGATTCTGGATCTGCAACTATAGGATTATTTGGGCCATACTTAAAATAGAGTGAACTCTCTTCAGGTTCAATTTTGTATTCCAAGTACTGCAAACCCATGTTACGAGCCGGTGCACCATAGTAAGCATCTGCAGCCCAGTCAAGAGCTAATGGAACCACCTGCACCACAACTGCCCCATTAGGCAGGAACAGTTCATTTGTTAGTCCAGCACCATGAACTCCTACCATGACACTGCACAAGTTCACCACATGAGCAAATTTGTCCGAATCTAACATTTCTTTTGGCGTTGCCAAAACAACTTGAAAGCCTAATTCCTGCATCATGTTTACTACCTCATCCTGATTCATGATTGTTCTTCTTTTTGCACGAGATATAAGAAGCAATACAGGCTTCTCAATCCGAGACACATGCTTTATCTTGAAATTATATGATTTTGTGAGGAAATGCCTGAATTTCAACATGGAATGACCTCYAGGAATGTCACTGGCATTTAAGGCCAAATTATCGTGGTACTTAAGTCCTACTACTGCTCCTGGAAAGCAATGGACACTTCCATTGGATGGCACATCGATGACCTCATAGCGAGACAACTGGGAAAATATATTTTTGTATCTGTTGATAAACCAAAGCTGGAAATCAGTRACCACAAATCTTACGTTGGACCTGAAATGATGAGATGTAATGAACAAGGGGATGATGATATCATTGATTTCGTGGAATATGTTTCCTACAAAGCCTCCAGATGAGAAAACTACAGCCGGCACTTCATGCATGTAATCACAAGCTGGTGGAGTAATGTTTCCGACTTGTATCTGTACAGGTTTAACCAAGGCCATAGCCGTCTGATCTCCTTTTAATGCATATGGCTGAGCTTCTTCTTGAAGGAATGTTTGATGGGAACTTATGTAAATTTTCTGTGCACTGGTGTCAATCCTGACTTCTCTACTGGCAACATAGATATCCGAATGCACATCATACAGGCAAACAAATCCAGTGGCTTCAAACTGTCTCTGATCCTCCCCTGTTTGTGCACATCMAMTTAAATAAGATACTCTGAAGACCATCAAGAAGGATTTGATTTTCAAATTGATGAAATTTTCACTTGCTTCCTGAAGCAATTCTGATTTATATATCACAAGCACTAGAACATGATTGTATGGAAAMAATCCACAATCTTTCAAAAGGAAAGGAAGTTCTACGTTAGGTTTTTCAAAGGAATTTCAGAGACATTCCTCATCAGAACTTATAAGCAGATGTATACTACTGTAAAAGCTTRTCTGCTACCACTCTCGTATAAAGCATGAATATAAGAAATCAACTCATTTTCTGCTTCTTTAAAATGCATATTGTTCCAGTGATCAGAGTATATTTGATGATTTTTCCATGCATGCGGAGCTACATGATACAGCTTACTGAGGAACAATAGGATAAATACCTGGGAATAACTAACATTCTGGATATACAAAGTCAAGGAAGCTTAAAGACAAATGACGAACCTCTCACAAGCTTTCTCAGAAGAAACCTCAGCGATTTTTGCACATTTCTTGTGCCAAGATTATCACCCCAATTTGTTAAATGTTCCTCCCCTACCATGGTTCAAGAACACAAAACCAATCCACAAAAAAAAAAAAAAAAAAAACAAAAGACTTGATGTATTATGAGTTCGGAAATGTTTACAGAAGGCAAACATATACGACAGACAAACCATTAGACGATAAGAAAGGGAACTTACATAGATCAATCTGAAAAAATGCACTGTAAACCAAAGGTAGAACAAGAAGCAAGGAGAGAACTAAAGCTGGGCTGCAAGCGAGTTTCTTTGACTCCTTCATTCTGTGCCAACATGAGGTGTTC
Source organism: Rhazya stricta (assembly GCA_001752375.1). Classification (NCBI taxonomy): domain Eukaryota; kingdom Viridiplantae; phylum Streptophyta; class Magnoliopsida; order Gentianales; family Apocynaceae; genus Rhazya; species Rhazya stricta. Next base: position 2,267,488 of record MEJB01000008.1, on the reverse strand, counting down.
AAGGCCTCAAGTCCCTTAATACATGACAGATGAACACTACTGGATAGTTTTCTGTCAGGGAGTCTAATTCAATCTTGAAATATAGACCACCTCTGTTTCTACTTCTTGATTTCCTTCTGGCTTTTTATCGTTTGGATTTGGTTTTTCTATATATTTATAGTATATAAAAATGTATTCAGCRGCTGGAGCCTGGAGTACAAGATCATGCCTTTGTTTGGGCAGCCATGAAGGTATATTTTATCAGCAACTGCAGAGCAGAAATTAGTTTTGTAATTGGCAAAGATTAATGAATCAAGAAAGCATCTTTTACTTGCATTTTATTTATGTGGTGTCTGACTTAATTAAGCTTACAACATTAAATCCTAGAAACAGACAGCAGAAGATCCATATTGTATGACTACTACATTTTCAAACATGAAGCACACACTATAACAAAGCAATAAAATCAAGTTTTGGATCTTGAAATTAGTATTTTAAGTGATTTTAACTTATTCTAAATTAGCATATTAAACCTGATCTAGAGCATAATCTTTTTATATCCTTTAGGGTGATGCAGAGCCGGCTGTGTCTAATGTTAATAATTTGTATGACATCCCAAATATCAACTCAAATTGCCTACTATCGTTTTAAATCATCATTCGAAGTAATCCTACAAATACACTATGCTTAGTTACAATTTTACTGATAATTTTTTATAAAAGAAAAAGAAAAATCACAAACTGCTGCAATACATGAATAAACTCTCGACTGCACCGTATAAGAATTCAATGCGATGCTTACACTAATTATTCAATTTATATAAACTCTATCTCAAGTTAAGCCCCAAAAAAAAATTAAATGTGGTGGCGGCTAACCTCCTAGATATTGGGTCATAGGCGGATATGTGAAACCCAATCTTCAAAAACAAGAGATGGGCCATTCATAGTGGTTGAAGGCCATTTGAAAGGCTACTGGATCTGAATTGCTGAACCTGGGCCACATACGACCCAGGACCTTTTACAAATCTACAGAGCAGTGCCGGCACCAAATGAATCAAATCAGGGGGGTGTATTGACGCAAAATGAAAATGACAAGGGAAAATGAAAAAATCAGAGAGATAAGAGTGAGTTGANGAAACCCAATCTTCAAAAACAAGAGATGGGCCATTCATAGTGGTTGAAGGCCATTTGAAAGGCTACTGGATCTGAATTGCTGAACCTGGGCCACAGACGACCCAGGACCTTTTACAAATCTACAGAGCAGTGCCCGCACCAAATGAATCAAATCAGAGGGGTGTCTTGACGCAAAATGAAAATGACAAGGGAAAATGAAAAAAGCAGAGAGATAAGAGTGAGTTGAATGATGCTGCGTAAGCACTTTCTTTTTCATGGAGCTTCACAAGCCACAGAAACACAAAGCCAAATGGAATTTGAAGATCAAGAATCAAACGAACATTTTTAGTAATACAGCTGGGATGAACCTGATTATATCAGCCCAACATGCAAGAATATGCTGCCTACTCGATTCTTGATTCCCGATGACGATGATTCTTCCCCAAGAATAAGATATGATATCAACTATTTGATAAGAAACATTGTGAAAGATAGACGTAAAATCTATTGATAAAGATCCGAAAGAAGTGCATGACTAAGTATTCGATAAAGATTAAAATAAGATAATTCATCAAGTTACCTGGAGAGGCATATATTAGATACTTATTGGATCCGACTCGTCTCCACTAGATTAACATTCCTTTCTCTCTCTCTCTTTTTTTATTTAAATTTTATTTATGAAACCTTCACAATTTGTTTGCTACTGATCATTATAAGTAGGATTGTGTGATGTAACCAAAAGAAGCTCCCTAATGCTTTTGTTGCATTGCGCTGTTCTGTGGAAGATTTCTATAATTCCTTATAATTTCTGTCAGAAAGAAGATCAAACTGGATTGCTATTGACGTGGTTGGATCATGCAAAGCAGATGTTTGTGATTAGGTTTTTTATCATACATTCAGCATCTGCACACATAAACAGTTAAAAAATTTGCAACCTGAACTTAGATCATGAAGTGATGATGATCTTTTTTGCTACTTTCTCATCATTTGAATTTTTCAAATATTGCAAMAGCATATATGTTTCCATCAATTATAACTGAAGAGGAAAGATTTGAAACGAGATTAAAAAAAATTAGAGCAAATCAGAYGACAGCATCAACCTCCTGACCTTCCAGATAYATCTAAATTCATTTACTCTGTACAATACAAACAGATCATTTCCATATTCTGTGTGAGTTCTCTCACTATATAGTTCGACTTATCATACACCTCTCCTCTCCAGGAGAGCAAGAATTGTGACCATATAACAAGTACTAAATTATAACAGTGGCAGACCAACAACCTAACCTTTTGGTGAAGCATGGTTACTTTGAATAATGTATCCCCACACCCCACCACAAAAGATGAGAACGATAAACCCCGAGACCAGTTTATCAGCACTCTTTGCATTATAGTTAACGAAGACTAATAAGTATTAGGCAAATGGACAATATATGTTCACATAGGTACTCAAAAGGCTTTTTGATAAAGGTCATGAATCTTCTTCCACGATTCTTCTCGYTGCATTTTCAACTGCTTGTAGAAGTTCCCGATGAATGTCTCAGCTTTTTGAAATAGCTCCTGACCAGTAAGATCCGCAACCTCCTCTTGGTCATCGTTTTCAATGAAACTCTTCTGCTTCAGTTTTCACCACCCCCAATGGAAAAAGGAGGCTTGGTGTAGAAGGGCATTTCTTACAGCCTTGGGTCCACTCGACAGCCAGTAACATCTTCTCGAGTGAGATTTTTAACCATCTTAGGATGGTTCTTGATAGGTCGGTCCTTCAAGCACTGCATAAACAGTGTGGGTGACCTGTTCCTTGTTTTTCTAGAAGCTCCTCCGGAAGGTTTCTGTTGCCGCAGTGGTTGCAACTTTCTTCTCCTTCTGCGGCTTTAAACAGAAGGAAAGGAAGGCCAGCTTTCGGCACCCCAGTGCAATAATGAAAAGAATGGACGACAAAGTTAGAGATATGGCCGCCTCAATGGTTCAGATTGCAGAGGCGTCGATGCTGAGGAAGTGTAACAATGAGAAAAAGTTTCAGAACTTGAGGACTTGTTGGAGCTGGTTCCATGAATTAGTTTTATTGGAATGAAGCCCTTTATGCGATGTTTCTGTCCAGGTTCTCGAGAAAGAAAGGCTAGATAGAAGAGGTGTCTTTAGCAGTGGCGGGGGTAGATATGGAGGGGCCTCCTTATCATATATTAAAGCCCCACCACAGAGAGAGAGAGAGAGAGGGACTTATTATTTGATTATTTGATCACGTAGGAAAGCTTTGGTTGCCTTTATCCTGATTCGTTCATTGCCCTCGGCCCTCCAAGAATGTGAAATCGCTAGAAGGATCCGACAAAACGAGGAAACAAAGGACATACTGAAGAAAAACAGCTAGAGGGCCCTGGATTGGGATTAGCAACTATGATAAGTAGTAGATGACTGCCTAACCAAAAAGGCTCCAATCATGTCAACTCAAAAGATTGCTCCGGAAAATACTGCTATTAAGCAATAAGCAGTACCAATGGAACAACTCAGGTAATTTAACCAATGTATCAAAATTCTTCTTAATATATATATATATATTGAATCATTTAATATCATACATGATACATTCATCATTGTTCCTCGTAATAGTTTAGACATGATTTATATGACAAAGAGCCCCTCTTTAATCAACTTCTTGATCACTTAGGGATGTGGAAATTGAAGACAACACGGGAGAATCAAATCCTGAAAGCAGAAACGGAACTTYGGGAGTCATTAGTGTCCTGCAAAAAGGCCAAGTTGACGCAGCAGAATTTYTTGCGTTCTGCATCTCAGCTGCCAACCGCCAACTKCCTATTTGTSGCCCTTGGCATTTTGATGCAGGAACTTTACCTCTCTACCAATAATCTAAGTCAGTGTTTATAATTCCTTTGTGGGCATCTTCAAATACTTCAACTTTTTAGGTTAAGATCGTRTGTTCGCCTTGAATCCATATTGCAAAGCTGGATGGTGACAATTCGAGAATGGTGAGCCGACAATTATTATATTGATCAAACAAAAAGGAATTGGATAACTAATTTAGGTCATGAATCAAGGAGACCAAAGAACATGCGAAAAGGGAAAACGATCTTGATTTTGGATTGGTAATTTCATGATAAGGKCGGTGGAGTCGTCTTTTTCTTTTCTTTTTTCTTTTTTGTTCTTTTTGTCATTTTCGAGAAGCCAAACATGGAGCTGCCTCATACTCTCTCCGGGAAAGGAATGCAGGGTCCTAGTTGGGCCAACTTGGGTCTTCTGAGCTTAGGGTAGCTTAAATTTTCCGAAGGGATCTATCTAAAGCATATAGCCCACTTGACAGGGTGCTTCTGTGGTCCCTTTCCATGTCCATGTCCAGTGTACGCCACCTCGACCGTTCTGCCTCGCCTTCACCTTTTTACTTCAAAGAAGTTGCTCTCTATTAAACTAGCACTTGATATGATTCGAKTTATATGGACATGCTGAAACTTATATGAATTTAGGATTACAGAATATCCATAACTGGTTGAGTTTGTCCAAATCAATAGCCATGTCATTAAAGAGATTATGTTCCAGTACTTCTCCGTCGACCTTTTACAGTGGACACCTTTATATTTGTCATCCATTCCAATGATTTTCTTGGCAGGTTGTTGCTTGACATTTGGTTGTCCTTTCTCCACAGTAAAAGGACAATGAWACCTTCATATGATTATTATTATTAGGTACTAACCGCATTCGATTCACTTTCACATTATTTTCTCCCTTATGTTTGGCAAAGATTGTCTTTCTCAAATGTGTTTGTATTTCAAAATGCAGTTTCAAGATGCTAACTGTCGTCACAGATATTTTCTTGACGACAAAAAAGAGCGGTTAAAAGATCATTTTTATATATTTTTGCACGTAGAAGCGTCATATACACAAAATAGAGCACAACTGACAACAAAAGAGTAGGGGGTGGGGGGTAGAGTACAGTTTCATAACAATAATCGACACTTCAATGAACTTTGGATCAGTTGAGGCATSTTTGCAAAAGGAGGTAGTTGCACCGGTAGATCATCCAAGTTGGGGTTACCTTTGATGCTTAAACTGCACTCATTTGCTAAATGCAGGAGGCAGACAAAACATAGATGAGGAGAAATTATCTCCCATAATGTTGCTGCCGGAAAAGTAGCTAAAACATCTTCGAAAGATATTTGATCCTTGCTAACCTGGAAGCAAGAGATGATTCATAGTAAGAAAATATGTTTGCATTAAATGCTGATCATTTTGTGGGAAACTATTACCAATACAGACATCATTCAAGGGGTATTTTGCATTTGATTTCCAGCGTTCAAAGCTCAAACACAAATGCAAGTGATCTACATAGGTCATTAAAAATAAGCACTCTCCTACCAAAGAGATTGTACTGCAAAGGAAGAGTAAAAATCAGCAAGCTTTAGGCTAACTGTTATTAATATGAAGTAGACACTTTCTGTGGTGTGCAGAAAATACATAGTATATTTGAAGAGGAAAAGCATAACTTAGTTTCTTCATATGTCTGTCTTCCTATAGATAAATAAGCACGTGAAAAGGCATCGAAAACACTACAATAGTATCACGCAAATACATCCTGTAAATGCACAGCTACTGTAACTATCACCTTAGACTCTATTTGGACAGCATGCCAGAGTTGGGCCAATCCAATTCTAAAATGTAGCATTCATTCGTTTAGGATTCCACAATGTGGCAAGGTTCGGCTACAATTAAATGTATTCATTCCGAATATCCAGGTCATTACATCACCTTATGTTAGTCTGTATTCTCATACTTGTTTAAGGGCATCAAATATAGTAGAATGAATTTAAACAAGTCTTGGAGATTTCTCTACAATTTCAACATTTTTTTTTTTTCATGATAATAACAGAAGAACTCACAGGGATTTGATTGACAGGTGACCTGAGAGATGGCTGTAACGACTATAAGGTCTTTTGCAAGGCAATACAATAGTTAAATAAAGCTTAACCTCTAAAAGCTTATGTCCTGTGTCCAGAAATTATGCTGAAACAATGGTATCGATGTGTTTAATGATCTCAGCAGTTCAGGCATTTGTCTAGATTCTTGTATTTGATCCCAGAGAGTTTCCTCAAGAATATGCACATAAGCTTGTTTAGAAGCCTTGCCATACTGAACTGCACTCTGCAAGACCTTCAAATGTGGAAATAAGGAACATTATGCAACTTCAAAAGCTGATCATGTTTAAATGCAATATCAAGTATACAATATTAAAAAAAAGTCAACTCCATAATGTTGTATTAGAAAAGATGCACAAGCTTCAAGACCAATATTTGGTTTCAAATTTTGCATTGTCGAATGAAACCAAGTTGGGCTATCCAGAATAACTTACTTAGATGGACTCTATTACTTAAAGGTAAAACCTGTTACCCCTGCAGATTTTGGTTAACCATGACAGTAAAAGATACAAATTAAAATTGCACAAGGAGAGTGTAAACAAACCTGATGAGGCGGAGAGACAAATTGAGATGACACTTCCAAATGACTCTTAACAATATTCATCATTATGTGGCCCTCCATATCCATTGTCATTGTCTCCCTCTGGYGCTTCTTCATCCAAACTAGTGCTTTGCTGSCTTGAGTAATTGACTAGAATATAGCAAGTAATGTCACATGGTTGAGTTCACAAAAAAATGATAAAAGATCCTAGTTATAAGCTAAACTCTGAAAAGGTTAATCCTCACATTTCAAATTGATTGTCCTAATCCTGATGCAGCATATCAATTACTGACTAACAAGGCAAATTTTCACTTAACATAGAGATGCAGGGGTCATCCATTYATCAAAGAACAAAAGAGGTTCCACAAACCTGGTGGASTTGCCTGTCTTTTCTCACAAAAGCTGTTATCAATAAGAATACCCTAGTATAATAACTAAGGAGAAGCTTAAACTAGGAGACATGCAAATTACTTGYACGGAATTMTTGATGCTAGAAGCCTAGAGCTAGGTTGAATACAGACTTGCCTTTGAAATAGGGGAGMACCTAGGCAACGGACCTCAGAAACAGACATTTCATTACTGAGTRGATAGATAAGAAACAACTTCATATTCGGACAGAGAAACAGTTTTAGTAGATCTTCTGCTTGATATTGACAATCTTCAGTTAGCCTATTACTGARARAGATTCTATTTACAGGAAGCAGAATTGACTTTTGGATTCTAGAGAGAGCATAGATATTAGACATATCTTTGCCGAGAAAAGAAGTAAAATTAGTATCATTCTCTGACGATTCGTTTCTCTTTCATCTCTCTGCTTTGAAATCTGATCCCCTTTTCATAGCAGGGACTTCTTCTGAACCTATAGATAAGATATCGTACTCAAGTGAGAAGCCCTCATAGAAAGTGAACGCAAAGTGATTGTATATATTTGGCTTTCTTCTCCAATACAAACCCGTGGAATTTTGATACTTCAAGTGATCAGTGTCTTTCAATGTGTTCTGTTTTGGAGGGAATTCCAGACCTTCTCACAAGCATGCAGTAATTCTTCATATTTCCCTTTGACCACAGGTTGGCATACCCTGTAAGATTTATTTGCCTAAATGCAAAAGAAAAAACCACTTACTATGTGTCCACAATCTTCATCATTTTCCATGTTTATTCCTCTTAAAGTAGGATATGCAAAATACTTGGTACTCAGCATAAATAATGCCAAGTTTGAACGATTCTTTCACTAGGCAGTGTCTTTTTTGACTTAATTATATCACACAAGCAAAAGTACCTCATAACAACTTAGAGAAGTGGTGTTTTCAAGGATTAAATCTCTTCGATAACATTTGTCTCTGAATCATATGAAAAGGAAGTCTTTCCAAAGTCTGAAGACCAATTAGTACCTGGCTGACTTTTCTCACCAACTGCATCAGCTCTTCCTGCTAATTTTGGACTTCGATTAAGCTGATCTGAGTGGCAGAGATTATCAACGTGAGATAGAGAGATTATGGTGCTGAGAAAAGGAGTAATCTCATGCTTCCCATTCATGTTGATTATCATATACTCAATATCTTCTGAGAATAGAACAAGGAAAATTCAAGAGAGWTATAACAAATGACTCATGTGGTGTAAGAGAAYATTCAAATTAGGGGAATTTCATACCTCTGACAGAAGACAGGTCAATAGTRTCTGAATTTGGTGTTTCTTTGGAGCCTGATAAACAAATCCTGGATCTACAATGGAATCGRAAAGCACTCTGCAATTTCCATAAACACCAAGATTACATAATAAGGGTACCTGCAACGCACCACCATCAAATGGGATCGACTTCAGATGATAATCAGGCTCAACTACAAATGTAACTGGAAATATGGGAACTGTTTTTTTTTTTTTTTTTCTATTAGAATTCCATAGCATTTCATAGATTCGTGTTAATTACATTACCATCAAACTTCCTCATATTGAGAGTTTCAAATGTTTGCACCACTGTTGATACAGGTAAAAATCTGCAAAACCACTCTCATGAGTTTGTATTTCATGCGCAAGGCTTACTCAGTCCATCTTTAATTATTCAATAAAACTAACTACCTTCTGCTCTCATCTTTCTTGAAGTGATTCTCAACTTCATTAACGAAGTTTTCAACTGCCTCCAGCGTTACTGCATCCATTGTCTCATCATAATAATTAGCAYAAGGACGAATAATCCGTGATTCTTGGCTAACAAGGTAGCATGCATGTGAAGCCTATTGAAGAGAGATAAGATATTTAATGTTGCATGATTCATGAAGTAATGGATATCTTTCACGTAAACACTTTTATTCTACTGTATGTATCCCTCAAGATAATGCCCTCTTCGTTCTCTTTATACAGCGTATGAACAAATTTCAGTGCTTTGAATTACTATAGGAAAACCTATTAACCAGTTGAACAGAAATGAGTAATCATGTTCAGCTCCCATTAGGATGTTCTGAACCTCTTAGAGACATGTTATATTTTGAATGAGAATAAACTCGTAACAAGCTGTCTGCGGAACCACCATATTAAAGCCAAACCTTGTAGATCCTCTTCCCCGTTTTGAATCATCTGACMAAGCAACATAAAGGCCTGMGAATGCGCAGAATCCACTCTCAAGGAGTATATCCGCACACCAGYTACTAGCGTACAACTTGCCTGCTCGCCTTATCAAAAGCTCAACTTTATTATTCCAGAYATTATTTGGGGAAGGAGAAAAAACGAATTAGGCACCACGGTAAAGAAGAGAAATGATATCAAGARCAGAAAATATGAAGAYGAACATTTTCAAAACTGATCTCTGCATTAGCTTCTGTTTCTGCCTTGATTATGTCGCTTAAATGGTCKGTWAGCTCCAGCTCCSAGGTGTTTCTTTTGGTTTATTTTCTATAATACCATACTAGGTAAAGAGAAACCTATATGTATCAACATAAAAATATTTCTAAACCTTCAGTCTTAGGTAGAGGGGAGTTGCTTACATTCTCTGACGCAAGTTTACTACAGTTCTGGAACATTTCGGCGATCCGTTCTTTGGTAAGATCATGATCAGAAGGAGTGGAAGATGCAGTAGAAGCCGAGGCCATAACTTTACGACGAACTAAGGCCTCGGCCGGAGCGCGTTCCAGTTGGTCGTTTGTGAGGAGGAAGAATGGGCTAGTCTCCGACTGGAAAAGAGAAGGTGAGATTAGAGCTGGAGGATTCTCAGGGCATAGTACTTCTGCTTCAGCCATTGGAATATCTCCTGCAAATATGTGCTGGGGAAGATTTCTGATAACCGTACGAAGCATTTGAAATCGATTTGCAGAGAAGGAGAAATGTTCAGAAGTCTATGTAAACGCAGTCCTTTCGGAGAACAAACTTGTCGTATACGCTTCCGGCGATAAATTGCGTCATACCCAATAAATTAAAATTTTTATTCTTCCAAAATTGTGACCTTTCAATTGGGGTCTTTTTGTTTCAACATTTTCGGATTACCTTTCAAAAGATTTCTCAGCAACTTCCTGCAACCGGAAATTGATCGGAGTAGTTATCTAGTACTGGGTATGAAGCTGTTTCCTTTTCTCTTTCTTACTTCGGATATTCATGGTAGTGCAGGTGGTAATGTTTCAGTTCAATGGCACATGATGGTGATTTWAGGGAGGGAAAAGGAGGCCGGAGAAAGAAAAAGAAAAATTATTTAACAAAATATCCAAAAAATTTTGTTTTTATTGTCAATGGAGAATTGATACTGACATTCTTTCAAGGCCTTGAGAGGTACAACTGTAAATGGGCGGGTGTTGTTTTGGATGTTTTAGGAAGGCAGAAATCGAAGTATAAACATTCTCTTTTTTATATTTAAAAGAGTAAAAATGAAAAAAAGTTACGAGCTGCAAAGGCAAAAACGAAGTGGTTTTGAACGCAACCTTCTAAACTAGGATCCAGCATAGTTAACTAGTTAGCTCGAATGGGTGAGTCTGAATGGAACTCGGATATATCTGCATAGGAGCCAACATCTCAATGAGTGAGTCTGGATTAGTTGAAATTTAAAAACACAAAAAATGTACCAATCAAATCAACATCTCGAGTAGAATTAACTTTTACATAAAGCAAATAACTGAACTGTACTCCTAAGCAAGCACCAACTCATTTCTAAAATTAACCAACCATAACCAGAAATGATGGATGTGCATCACAAGCACAGAAGAGGGAAACTGCCTTGAGCTCCTCCCTTCATTTGTTAATTAATGTGTTAAGAAAAATATTTCATAATACAAATCAATATAATTTATACAAATGGCCCACTGATAGACTTCTACTCACCCGCAGCTCCCACGCCCTCCCGCACCACCCACAATGACTCCAGATCTCCTAAAAATACAATCATATCTTCCAGTTATTAAGACTTGAATCCTCGTCCTTGTGATTTCCTTGTATGCTTCTTCGTATAACTGGGTGTAACCGCTGCCACCATCAGAAAGCTCTAAGTGTGTTTATACTTTGATTTTGAAGGTTAGCTAGATCATATTCTAAGTAGAGCTACTTGTAAGGTATGCAACTACACCTCCAAGCAAGGCACCAGCAACAACCTGCTCCATGGGAGGAGAATAACAATACGTACAAAGAAGATTGGTGGAAATCAAAGGAACAATGCCAAATTCATCATTTTCTTTCCAAATTCCCACATCACATCCAGTAGGAGAACTTCCAAAAGTGAAAAAGAAAGAAGGAAAGAGAAACAACAGAATAAGAAAAAGAACTTCATTTATGGAAGACAAGAGAGAACTGACATACCACCAAAGTCATTCTTATAGACAATATTGCGAAAGAACATCTAAATAGCATTAACAATACTCAGATCTTGGTGAAGAATATTACCAGTTGTCCAAATACACATGTACTAATTACATTCAAACAACAGTTCCTTATCTGATGGAAATTCTTACCAAGAAATATAAACCGAAAGCAGATGCATTTGTGCCAATGACATAGCACATTAACATTATATAAACAAGTAAAATACATAATCACTAAATCATTTCACTCTATGCCTGAAATAAATACAAATTCTATACCAAAGAGACCATTAGGAAACCCAAAAGCATAAAATATCACAAAGAATCCTCAAACAGAACATAAAATGTGAAGGAAATATAAAATTCAGCAAAAAGAAATGACAGATCAATCCAACATCAGAATTGAACCAAGAGTATCATTCGGAAACAGAGTTCATCACTTCATCAGTTCAAACAACCCAATGAGCTGGGCTTCTCCACTTTACTGCTTCCAGCATACTTAGCTTACACAAATCACAAATCCAAGAAACATGAATAAAAGATGGCAAGAAATGTGTAAACATAACTAGTTTGGGTTATAACTGAACCTGAAGAGGAGTGTGACCCAGTGAATCTCGTAAAGGTCTAACATTAGCAACAGGGTGTTCAGGAGGCAATTCACATACAATCTGGTTCAACAACTGCAAAAATAGCAGAAGGAATTCTACGGTTATTACATATATAATAAGGATATCATGGCTAGACATGTTACACATGAAAAAGAGAAAAGCCATTTGAGGAACTGATATTAACAAGGGAAGCCCAATCCTGCAATTGAAAGTCATGATTGACTAGCTAATCAGATTAAGGCCATCCAACAAGAGGTTGAAGAGACAAAAAGCATGAAATATGTACATCCTTTGTTTGAAAAATAATCATGTCTCCAATACTGAAATGCGTGAAGACAGTCAAGATTTAATAGTCTCTAAAAAGTATGCCTTCTTACAAGCAAGATCTTACTTCGGCTTGACGACCAGCATGCAGTCTAACGCCAGTAGCATCRTACATTACCTGAAAGAAATAAGGAATTAATATGAGAATGAAAACTCTAATAAGAGCATACATGGTTTATGAACATTTTCTATAACAGTTAGAGAAGATGCAAGTTTCTGAGTGGCAAGTATGTAACGGTCAGGAAAAGGAGGAAAGGAAAATGCAAAGTATTCTCTCTAAAAACTTAGCAATCAGAACAGATTCTTGAGAACAGTGACAGCAAGAAGCCCATTGGGTTGGCCTCAACAGTATACTTTTCTTTAAATGACGTTAAAAAGAATATAAACATAGTTACTTCTTGGATACTTGAGATTACACCAATYGTATCTTTCCATAATGGACGGAAAATGTATGTCAACTAGCAGGGCAATCCAAAAGAATGGAGAAAACCTGAACTAAAAATTACATACAACACATGCCAAAATGACTGCAATGGCAAATGCTGATCCCCCAGGCCCTTCTCGTAAACCAAYWGCTACAGCAAGAGCAGTAACAGTGGCTGAATGCGATGATGGCATTCCACCCGAGCTAAGCATTCTTCTGGAATCCCATTTCCTCTCCTTAAACCTGTAAGAAGACTAAGATTCAGTGTAATACCAGGCAAGAAATATAAAACGTGAAATAGGATGAGGAAAGATCATTATATTAGACAGTACATTCAGAATACTCTATCGAAGGCCAAAAGAAAATCCAAAGTCAACCATTCATCTGTCTAAACACTAAAAATCAAGAAAATCGATGGCTAAATAGTAAACGATCGAACTCCACTCTGTTGCCCTGCCCATCCCTGTACCCGCCATAATTCTTCCTTACAGTGTTTTGGAATATGGAACTAAATAAGAGAATCCAGAATATAATAGTGTTATGTCTATTTTCCCCCATAAAACTGTTATCTCCTTCTTAAATTAAAAATTATATCATACATGTTAGTATATTCTCAAAATCACCTCCTAAGGCTACTAATCCACCCATGAAACACTAAAACTCCAGGCCAATGCAGCAGCAAACGACCACATATTTATCAACAAGAAAATCAACTAAAAGGCATAATCTTGAGATATACCAAACCCATATTTATCAACAAGAAAATCAACTAAAAGGCATAATCTTGAGATATACCAAACCAATCTCTTTGTGGGTGTATACTACAATTTTTAGCAACAATGATCCCAACATTACCAACTCTTTTCCCCAATCAGAATAATTTCATGGAATAATAACTCCGAGCAAATCAAGTTAGCAGACATTACTAAAGCCAATTAAAACAAGCAAAGCTAAAAGACACAAACTTTTAGTTCTGATAGTCAGAATTCCATTAAATAGAACAAAACAAKTCCAATTTAAAAGAAAAATACCAGTATGTAAAGATCTTGAGAAACTGAGCTATCGCACAGGCAAGGAAAGCGGAAACGAGCGGGAAGTTTGACGGTCCAAGGGACGTTTGTGATGAGTAGGTTCGTAAGCTTGAAGACGCATCAGCTGCCGTCATGACCTCGTCCATCTGAATACGGATCGGAAGAGTTTTTCTAATGCTGAGAAATGCGACGGGATAAGAGCAGATTCGGAAGATTGTCTGGTGCTCTTGATCTATAGCAGCGTCGTCGGATGTCTATCCGGGCGGAGGACAGCGGGACGGCGTCTTTCCAAGGTCAGCTCTGATAGAATTTCGGGGGGTCGGGGTTTCACGCGGCCACGGCAAGTCAGAGTTGGTTATAACTTGCCAGTCGTTAGGGTGGAAAATCTTCGCCAGATAAATAAATAAAGAAATTTATTTTAAATAAAAAATGTTTTAATTTATTTATTTAATTACACTTCATGGTGGGGCAACCTTTGCGAAAAGGAAGAATGACATTGCATGCCTTTAAGGTTCATACTTTGTAAATGCTCTTTAATTTTTTTTAATAATTTACGTCCGTCAGTAAAATTAATTTTTTTTCAAATTTTTGATCAAAATAACTCAATATTGATAAATTGATATACTATTGACCTGCATTTTAGATGAGTGGTCTTTTTTTACATGAATATCACTTGAAGTAAATCTTCATCAAGTAAAGACATTTTTTCTRAAAACATCTTCACTATAACAGAAAATTTTCGTCGTYAATAAAAACACATCAGGGGCTCATTTAATTAGCCAAAAGCTTGGACCACTTGTACCTTATTTAATTAGCCAAAAACTTGGACCACTTGTACCCCAGCTTTCAATGGCAAGGGGCTTGCCTCTTCTAAGTTTCATATTYTTCTACTTATGGTTTTGGGCACCCATTGGATGATTCTAAGTCGATGGCGGTTGAAGCTGTATTATAGCTGATGAAGATGGAGACCTTAACTATTCGTCTCCTTGCGTTATATCATAAATGAGATCAGGAAAAGAGCTAAAGCAGATGTGCGTATCTCTAAACTCGAGAAGCCAAAGTGTGCTGATTCCTCAGGTTCATACCACTTCCATAACATTAATAAGATGTTTAATTACTTTTTATTCAAAATATTCCTTACATACTGACATTCTTCTTCCCACCTTTCKCACGCGGGTGGTTGGTGAAGTTAGTAGCGTGAGGGATGCACTTATTCAGATTATTCTGAGGCTTAGAAATGACGTTTTGAAGGTAGGGAAGGAGGCCGTAATCCATCTGCTGCTTCAGAACCTATATACCCGGTGCTCCTGGTCTTTCAGTCCCTTCAGTTTTGCCCAGTGTTCCATCAAGAATCACTTGTGCCGACGATTTTGCTATAGTAACAAGTCCCTTATCATTAAAAACGTTAATACAAGTAGCGCTTTTAACTAATTAAAAATATTTTTTATATTAACATTTTACTGATAATAAAAATATTTTGCTACAATAAAGACGCCTTTAGAAAAGGCATCTTTGTCTGATGAAAACACCACTTGAGATGGCGTTCGTGTCAAAAAAAGGCCACTCATCAAAAACCTAGATCCAAAACCTAAGCCAAAAAACTGAATTACTTTTGTCAAAAATCCTTTTATTTCTGTCCCATCACATCCCACGTAAAATCGAATGATTGGACTACTCACTTTTTTTTAATATAAACAAAAATGTCATTTGAGGTTGATTAAAAAATTAGAAAAAACAAAGATGAAGATGAAGTTTGTTGATGTTATCACACTTTGACATTGGTAGGACCGTTAATTGGATTGTGTGAGTCGAATTTAGTCATGTCTGAGCTCAATTCGAAATTCTTTACTCTCACTCCAATCCCAACTTAGCCCAAAAGGGCTCAGCTCACACGCAACGAGCTTAGCTTGAATAAGAAAACAAATAGAGAAACTAAAAAAAATCCAACATAATTGTAAACATAGACAACGTTTGCATTGCTTGAAAAAATAACTTTAACTAAAATTAAGTAAAGTAAGTACTAATATGCAGATAAATTTTAAACTTTTAACATATATAGAAAATAGAGGAAGGGTTAATAGAAGCTCGCTAATAAAATATTAAGATATCCAAAGTATTCAAGTTGGCTAAGCCAATCATAATGGTGAAAGAGGACAAGTAAATCGAAAAAGAAAAAGAAAAAGAAAAAGAAAAAGAACAAAGATGAAAATATTGATATCTGATTGGTCTACAAAGATGAGAAAAAGAGCAAACACAAATAAAAAAGTATTTTGAACCTTTGTAGATGAAGATTACACTCCTGCTCAGTCAAAGGAGGCAGGAGGCGGTGGAATTTCTAGGGCTTGGGCTTGAGAATTACTGAATTAGGTATTTAGTTTTACAAATTTGAAAATATTATTAATTTATRATATAAAAGTTTAAAGTTTTTTAAAGTTTACGAATCACTTAATTACAATACATGAAATTTTTTTTAAAATATATATGGATGTATACAAATATATTTTTCTATTTCACACATATCACATAATTGCAACTAAGGAGTGCAACATTATATTTATTTATCGTGATTGGTTCTTTGATAAGATTAACTTCTCCCGCAAATTCTAATCTTAATGCCTTTGTGGCTTTAGAGATTAAAATCGCAATATTGTCATCGGCATTAAATATTATATTTTTGACATCTTCACGTAAAGGTTTCCAAAATCTTAATGCACTATTAACTAAACTTTTTTTTCAATAAAATGTTTAGTAGTATCATAATCCACTTATCCCTGCATATTATTTAGCTAGCTTATCCCATCCACTTCTTATAGATGCGGCTCTATTACTTGTATTGGGTATATCATTTATATTAGGATTTCAATTTATCTCATCTTTAATTATCGGATCGGATTTTAAGATTAATAAAAGTATCTTGTTCTTCATTTATATCTAAATCTCTTACTTTAGTAATTAAATTATCTATGCCAGATTTATCATTTCTATCATCTTAAATTATTACCTTTATGTCCTTCTGGAATTTTTATATCGACTAAATGTTCATTATAGTATCATTAGATTTATTTATTATCAAATTATCTTTTCGCTTAAATAAGCTTTTAATTTTATTTAGTTATTATAATATCATTTTTCCAAAATAGTCTTTTGAATTTCGACTAAAATCTTGTTCTATCTTTAAAGGACTATCTTGAGTTTCTATTCTTTTATAGTGGCTTCTATTTATTGAGGTGATCTTCTTTATAATGTTTTGTTAAGATTTTATGYTCTTCTGCTTGTTTACTTTTAGCAAACACCCATTCAAAATAATACTTTTCATATTGYTCTTGCACCATTCCTATGGTTTCTCTATGGACTTCTGTGATTTTTAAATAACTTATAACTTCCCTTGTCGTTCCTCCWGAGATWCTGAATAGAGCCTGGTTTCATTTTCTACCTCCAGGCGTAAGGTTTTAAAGGTAGATAGTGATGAAGAATTTCTTATGYAAAAAATAGAGAAAARTTTGCTAAGTRTGAGAGTATATTCATGCCAACAAACTTCTATTACTTAATGGAATATATTATAGAAAGGTATATAGAAGAAAGAGAGAGACTTGATTCTTGATCCTTTTCTAATCGATTTCCCTTTTGAACTACCTCTTAGCTATTTATACTAGTTTCCAGACTTTAAAATTGGAACTTTACAATGTTTCTATACTATTATAAGTTTGAAATATCAAAAGTTATTTTATCTTTATCATAGAGGGAGTGCTTTAATATCTCGTTGAAATGTTRTGAAGCCATTGAGTTGTCATATCTTTTAAGAAAATTAACTGCCTTTGTTGACTTTTGTGGTACCTTATCTTTAAGTAGCTGCCTTTCTTGACTTTGACTTTTGTGGTGTCTAATCTTTAAATAGCCACTTTTTTCATAGTAAGTGCGTACCATAATGGCACGCTATCTCAGCCGCTGTTCTTGTATCTGTAGAAGTGTTGTCATATTCATTTGAAATGCTATAAAGTCCTTTTGACTTTTTCTTATCGTGGTATTTGATCTTAAGGGATGTTGTCTTGTGGTGGCATCTTCTTGAGTAGAGTCATATAAGCTTGGAGATATGTGATTAGTTACTATTTGAATAGGCACAATGGTGGATAGCTGTATCTTCTTTTTCTTTTTGGAGAGAACAGGCCGGACACAGATTCTTGAGGTGTTGTYTGAGCTGACAAAATTTGGCTTAGGCCTGAGGACTAGACTTAATTATACCTCTATCAATGAACTTAGTTTTTTTCTCCAGTTAATTATGCGCCACAACATGAGTTGTTTTAGTAGRCACTATCATTATTGAGGAATGCATCTTCTTTCCTGCATACGTTTGAAATCCTCTCTTAAAGCTGGCCTCTATTCCTTGCAAAGTAACTTTAAGCTATTGCGATAGTAAATCTCTTTATCGTTGAATTTAATGAACTCTTTTCTTCTTCTTCTAGCATGAATAGAGAAAGTTTCAGCCTTGTCCAAGTGCATAAAATGGTATATAGGATACTGTCTTCTTGATAATAATCGGGTCTGCAGATAAGAATTTTGAAACAAGAATAACTTTTAGAACTTATAGTGGAGTTGTGACTATAACAGTCATGAACTCCATTTTTAATCCAGTGAGGTAGTGCTCCAATTTTTGAMAAATTAGGAGAGCTAAGGTATATCGAATTGATGACTCCAAAGTCATACCAATATGTGATCTCTTTTGGCGAGGAGCCTTGTAAATAATTGATTCGGCGATACATCCTAAAATAATCAATATATCGAGAATCAGTATTATGAAGAGAATATAACTCTTTCATTATCGAGTGTTGATATTCTTCTGCGAGTAATAGAGTATTTGTTGGATATTTCTCGCTAATGATCTTCAGACTTTTTTGAGGTCYTAGCGAGATATCCTCACAAGAAGATTTAGAACCATCTTGCTCAGAACTTTGATCAATAGTTTTTTCTTTTGTAGAGGAAAATTATCTATTTTTTCAAATTCAGTTTTATTATAGTAATCTTGAATCATTTTATTTGCTATCCCACAWYTCTCAATTTTGGCATTTATMATCTAGCATTTAGATACCAATAGATCTGCAACTTCTTTGCCATATCAGGAAGATGAGAAATATCAATAATATCATAAATATTGTCTTTAATGGAAACTTTTTCCAAATCCTTTTGTAGTGCAAGAATCTTCTTCATGAATTCGGCCATCTCTGGTCAAGAAATCTACTAAGATATTTTTATTAGATCGAATAATTTCAATATCAAAGGAATATTCAAACAAAAGTGTCTGTCATCTAATAAATCACTTATACTCGAATTTTGTGGGTACGTTATTTTGAATAAAAGTTTTTACCTAAATATTATAGTCTGCAAAGGTAATCTTTTAGGTAGTAAAAAGTAATATAGTGTCTGACAACTTTTTACCGCTACTTATAATTCTTTTTCATTTATGTGATATCTACACTATGGATCATTACAGGTTCCTGAACAATATCTACATAAACTTTTTCCTATTTTTCTTTGTTTATATTATAATCTACCTTTTTCAATATTCCACATGAACAGTTTCGGAGGCATTTGTTTCAAGAATTAAATCATCATCATCTCTAGGTAGTTGTAACTCTAGAAGTTTTTTACATTTATCTTTAATCTTCTCTACCTGGTCTTTTAGGTAAGGATTAAATTCAAATATCTTATTTTTCTTTAGCAATTCCTGAAATGGCTTCCTTAAAAGGGCCAAATTATGAATAGAATCTAAAGCATAATTGAAAATTCCTAAAAACTTTGTACTTATTTTTTAAATCTTTTAATTTATTTGGAAAAGTCGAGATTTTTTTTAACATATGATTTTGTAGTTTTAGTCTTTTTCCATCTATCTGCATACCTAAAATTTATATCTCATTTTATAGTAATTCAGCCTTTTTCTTCGAAAGTGCTAATCCATTTTGAATACACAAATAAGCAAAAGTATCTAAATGCTTTAAATGAGAAGTAATATCATTAGACAGTACTAATATATCATCAACATATACATAAATAAAATCATAATCTTTAAAGATGTTATCCATTTTACGTTGAAATATTTTTGGAGCATTTTTTAATGTAAAGGGTATAACTAACCATTCATATTGTGTTTGTGGGGTTGAAAAAGGTAGTATATGGAATACTATCCTGATGCATCTTAATTTACAAAATTCCACTCTTATAAAATTTAGAGAATATTTTCTTATCTCTAGTCCAATTTATTAGGCTTTCTTTATGAGGGAGAAAATATCCATCAAATATTGTATTATTATTTAACTTTTTATAGTTAATTACCATTCTTACTTTATTTCTCAGTATCTCTGCATGGTCTCTTACCATAAAAGTGATGGAACTATGAGGAGATTTACTAGATGTAATTAATTTTAAACCTGGTAGTTCTTTTATCGATTTCCTAAATTCTTGTTGGTCTTGAGGATTATATCTCATAGGTGTGAACCTAATTATCTTATTTTTTTTCATCTATAATTTTACTTCTATATGATTTTTATTCTAAAATTGTAAGAGATTAAATAGCATAACTTTAATTTATTAAAAATCTATTCCATTGATGACTCTAGTTGTTTAAAATGGTATTGTAATAATCCACCACTACAATACCAACAGATTAATGAAAGACCAACACGTACCCTTTATTATTAAAAAAAAGAAAATAGAAATAGACCAACGGAATCTCCTTATTACAATAAAAAGAAAATAGAAATAGATGAATGATAAATCCTAAAGCCTGTCAATGTAATTATGCCATGAGATAGGACATTATGCTAATAGATGTCCTAAAAAGTTTGAGAAAAATAAAAAGAAAATAGTAAAAGGTGAAGATATTGAAACTCTAATAGAACAAGGAGAATTTATACAAATAAATAATTTTGAAGATATAGATTCTGAAGAAACTTCATACAAATTGATACTGAGTAAATAGTTGCTAGCACTTCAAGACCTAAAATCAATAATACCCAAGAATATCAAGGTGAGTACAAACAGAGATAACCTATATATATTCCTATCTGAACTATTGAATGTAATAAAGGGATTAGACAATCGATAATTATGCTAGAATCATTTTTAATTAAATATCCTCCATTTTATTTTTATAATACAGGAGCTGATACTTTACTTGTGAGTAATTTTCTCCAACTACTTTACAAGGTAACATTTGATACTAAATTATATCAGATTACTTTCAAAACACCCTGTAAGCATCTGATAGTAGCGAAACGTATTAAAAAGGCCTATGGCAAGACATTTCCCTAAAGGAAACCCTTATTACAATACCATTTTAAACAACTACAGTAATCAATGGAAAAGATTTTTAATAAATTAAAGTTATGCTATTCAGATAATCCCTTAACAATTTTGGGACAAAATCATGTTACTATAATAAGATAAAAAGAAAATATAAAAAGAGAAAGACATTTAAGAAAAATACTTTAAGAAAAGAAAAGCAAGATATTATAAAAAGACTAAAAAACCTTCTTATAAAAGAAAGAATGATAAAAAGGACCCTAAGCTTGTAAATGTTATCATTGCCATGAGATAGGATATTATGCTAATAGATGCTCTAAAAAATTGAGGGAAAAAAATAAAAATAGATGAAGATATTGAAACTCTAATCGAACAAGGAGAATTTATACAGATAAATAATTTTGAAGATATAGATTTTTAAGAAAGTATCTCTATACAAACTGATACATAACATACTTCCATCTTCTTCGAAAATGAATAATCGAGAAAAACTAGTTGAAGGTAGCACTTYAGAACCTATAATCGATAATATCCAAGAATATCAGGATGAATATAAATAAAAGATATTGATAGATAAAAGAAAATTAAAACAGATTCAATAAGAAAAATTTTCCTTATCTAATTACTCTAGATTTAGAATAAATTTACTTGAAAAACTTGGGATAAAGTCTAAAAAATATCATTTATTTTTTGGATTAAATATACATAAAAAGGCTTAAAAGTAATTTTAACTTCTAATAAAATAATGAATTTGGAAATATTATGAATTTATGATGTACAAGTTTAAAGTTTTTTAAAATTTACAAATTAGTGACTTACAATACATAAATTTTTTTAAAAATATATATGTATGTGTGTATGTGTGTGTGTGTATATATATATATATCGAGCTCGTGCTGTTTGAGCTTGAGTATAGTTAAGCCCGAGTTGAACTTCAAATTAAATTCGAGCTCAAAATTTCAACCTAAACTCATCTCAACATGAGCTCAAATAAGGCTCAACCCAAATGATTCAGGTTAAGTTGGCTGAGTTCGGGCTAGCCCAAACCAATTAACACTCGTAGACATTGGTTTGGAAAAAAATTTCTATTATTAAGATGAAGACGCGTTTGTTGATAAAGTCGACATTCGTGAATAATGACCTTTTTTTTTTTTTTTTGAATCACCACCCCAACAACACCAAACTTCATCACCTCGCGAAAATTTCTAGTGCTACAGAGCTTATCTCTCTTGTGTCTAAGGAAATTTAAGGGATCGTTCAAGACTCCCATCCTTATCAACATGGTCTGGCTCCATCATTACCACCATCACATCCTCTCTTCCTCCTTTCCCTCCCCTTCTCACAACGAACTAGTTACAAATCTTAGGCAATGCTTGCATCATCCTTGGGCATGCAATTGAAGTGTGACATAGATAAGATTTGGATAACATAAAGTGTGAATTTTCAAACCCTCTATATTTAAATGGGATAATACCCCATTTCAATGCTCATTGAATTCTTCATTAGTTCATGTGAGGAATCAATTCGAGTGGCTAAGCTTAAAGAATACCCTATTAGGGTGCCTTCTATCCTTTATGATTCTCAATAGTACCATCAAAGGCTCAAACCTGACACCGTTTATGACTCAAAATCCTCCCTGTTAGTTAGCATTTCAATCAATTTTGTACAATTAATCTTAGTCTCAATGGAGCCCTCGTTATAGACTATTATAGAAATATTAGCAAAATTACCTCAAATTCAACTTTGTATTGGAACTGAGGTTCAAATTCACCAAAATTTCAATTGCTTTTGACCTCATGTGTAGTGAAAAGAATAGGGATCATTACACCAAAAGGTAGCTTTCACTCATCAATAGGTGGTAGCCATCCAGTAAAGGTCTTGACAGAAAGTTTGATGGAAACTACCAAGTACAAAAGCTTCAAGACACCCTAGACATAATACAAGT
>MEJB01000008.1:2230010-2243965 GCA_001752375.1 Rhazya stricta | reverse complement strand
CACCTGAAATGTAAAAATGAGAGAAATGGAATGAGCTATAGAGCTCAGTAAGCAAATTCCCATGCATGAATGCATATATCATGCACTATACGTCATAAATTTTCAAAATTTCACTTCCTCGATAAAACTTTCCAAACATTTCTATTTAATCAAAACTTTCCCAAAAACTTTCATTTCAAATCGTGAGGTCGCTTGGTGTATCGCCTAGCCATTAACTGCAATGTGGTTAATATAACTTAATCTTTTCCTAAACATCACCTCATAAGAGGTGAATAATATATGAATTTCCACTCTACAAGAGGGTTAGGTTGGGTGCGCCGGTCCTCCATGCCCCATTTCTCACTCGCACCTTTCATGATCTAGGCTTTTTTGATCTAGGCTTTACACCTCTTTTCAAATCTTTAGCGATTGGAAATCATTTAACATAAAAGTCACATTTTTCCAAACTTCATTCCTCAGACATTTTCCAAAATTCTTTAAACATTTACTTTCTTAGGTGCATGAATATGTCTATGCTAGTGAATTGTGCAAGCTACTGCARCTACATGCTTATGATCATGGGCCACATAAACCCTGAACTTAAACCTCCCAACATGTCATCAAGTAATAAAGTCCACATACTTGAAATTAAACCATAAATCATATCACAAAGCAATTCAGTTATAACCACAATACATATGTAATACAATTAAGGAGAATATGGCAATTTACTTATCTGAAGTCCTTGACGGAAACAACTTTACTTTAAATGCAAAGTAGAGTCCGTTGGCTACTCATAATGTCAATGTGCCAATTACCCTAGTTTAATTAGAAAAAACTCATAACAACCTTCTATATATTTCCTACTAAATTCTAAAATTTAACCTTAGATGCATATAATAAAAGACCTTAGCTAAGATGAATAGGTAAACCCGATTATTTATTTGAAATCATAAATGCCAAACTCACCTATCAGGGTTTTACAGATAAGATTTTATAGAGTTCGAAAATTATCTCTTTCCCTTTTCTTTTCTTAGTTCACAACAACTCAAGTTACCTAAAGGATCAAACTAAGAGTTATCATATTTTCTTATCYATATCCCCTTTACTCCTAAAATAATTTTATTGAATTCAAATGAAGGTTCAACTACTCCAGAATGAGGTCTAGTCTCATAAATGACTTCCTATATGTTCTTGTTTTATTGAGAAACACTTTATCACAGAAGACCAACAATACATCAAGACATATCGACATTAAACAAAAATGCAGAAGTAACCAATACAATTCATACTTCGCACCAGTAAATTTAAAGATGTCATATTGCACATTTTGTATCTATAATTTACCTATTTGGAACCTCTCTAAAGGAACACTACTAACTCATAGAAGGACAGTGTGGTTCTGATTCCCAGATAACGTACCGAACGAAACTCCGGATCACCGAAATATAGTTACCACAGAGCTTGAATTGGTTGATCACAGAAGAGCGCCAGGCAACTCCCATTCTGGTTGGCGGCTATGGAGCTCCGGCAATCTCCTTCTTGGTCAGCCAGAACTGCAGATCCTGAAGCCCGTGAGGCCACCTGCTCAGCCGTGCATGTGAGAGGAGAACAAGGATGCAAGCAGCAGTGACTCGCCGTAGGTGTATTGCTCCAAGGCAGGAGACCCTCGCTCTGCCTGCTCAACCCTCAATTGATCTGTTGCTCTCTTCCTGACAACAGAAGGCGAGCGATCTGGGTTTAGGCGAACGATGCTGAGCGGAGGAACTAGTCCCGCGGCACGGTGCAGACTGTCGAGAGCAGCAACTGAGTCTGGCGGGCTGAGGTATTGCGGAGCTCCACCAGCAGGCAGTGGTATGCACATGCGTGGTCCGGAGCCGATCGGTCTGGACAAGCGCATTTACACCATCTGCACCTGTGGTCATCCGCGCACGGAGAATCCGATCTCTGGTTTACGACGACCTGCAGAGCGCGGCGACAGCAACAAGCGGACTCGCAGTGGTCTAACGGACGCGAGAACGGCGTGAATTGCCTAGAATTCGGATAAGTGATGCGACAATGAGGAGATACGATAGCGGCCGCGGTTGTAGGGAAAAAGTGTTGGTTTTGGAGAGCTTTAGGAGAAGATGGGGATGGTAGTGTGAGGTTTTCCAGATTTGAGGGATTTTCATTTTTTTCTGAAAATTAATTTCTCTTTTCTCTCTTTTTTCCCCCTTAAATTAGGCTTGGCCCAAACCAAACTCTTTTTGGGCCTCCTTATCCCTTAACAATCCAAATCCAATAAAATTAAAGTCTATAGATTTTCCTTTGGGCCAAAATCAAACATTAAATCACCTTTAGATTTTGAGTAATAAAAGAATCGGTTCTAATAGGTCAAGCCTAAACTAAATACTAAAAACTCTAATTTTATTAGCACAACAAATTTCATATTTAAATAAACGTACTCTCACATTAATGCACAAATAAATAATAATAACATAAATGAATTATTTAATTCTAACTAACACATCAAATATTATGGCCTYCAAGTCCTCCTGCTGCAAAATAATCAAAAACACCAAAAAAAATGATATTAAATAAATCAGTGAATTGGAATATAAATTTTATGACCATATAAAATTCGTGACAATCGAAAAATGAATGGCTGGGTATTACATGATCACATGATTATTCTTAACAAAGTATGACTCATTATAGTAAATAAAGTCCAACAAACTTCCTTAAATCTAAAAAGGTTTAAGCGGAGAGTGCTTTTATATTTTCATCGCCACAAATAGAATTTTTAGGAATCCATTTCATTTTAGCCATTTCTTTTCCTATAGATGAAGTAGATGCAATTTTTGATTCATTAAACATCCTATACAATAGAAATGCAGCTTAAAATATTTTGGCCTGATATGTCCTTTTTTACCACAAAAATGACAAGTAARAATAAAGTTGGTTACCTAAGTACTTGATAACTAACTCATAAGTAAGTATCCTTATCTAAAAGGATAATTATGATCACTAACTCATAACTACTTGATAATCAATATTCAATAATCAACTACTTTTAGATCATGATAAGTAGTGATAATATATGAATTTAAAATTCAAATATTCCTTTGATAACCAAAAACATTGTACATATAATTATTAATATCATTATTGCTTCGTGCAAACATAATGATGAATTACGAGTTGCCCTAGTTGTTGCAATGCGAACCTTACCCAACAAAAAGACTGAAAACTCAAGAACCTAGTGAAAAAGTAACACCAAGTCTTCAAGACACAAATTTATTAGATCTTGACCTTTTGCCTACAAAGATAAGGGGGGAGGGGGGGGGGAACCAAGAAATGGTAGACCGTCACCCCCATAGTCAAGACAAATTCAAGAATCCTAAAAGATAGTAAAATACCATAATCAATAACTTGATAAGTTCAACATTGAAAGAAAACTCTCTCAAAAGTATTATGAATTCTCCAAGCATGTTGTACAATAATGTAATAATACAAAATTATATGTGTATAACAAAAATTAGGAATTAGGAAACTAACTAATCATAATTGAAAAAGAAATAGGAAACCAACTAGTAAAAAATATGAAACTAACTAAAAGAAAACAATTAGGAGACCGGATCTAATTAAAATACTGGAATAATTTTTTAAAGACAAATATCTCTCAAGATATGGCACTATTCATCATGCTTCTAGAATTTTAATCATTTGTGATCTTGTGTATTCTCCATTTCTCACTTAGAATCTTCAAGAACTTTCTAGAACATTAACAATGCAACAACAATTTCACGTCCAATTTAGATCTTGATTCCTTCCGTATCTCTCAAAACTCAGAACATAAAAGTTGTAGATATATATATTTTTGACTTTCTATAGCATGTTGAATCATCTAAATCGGAGTTTGGATGAGAGAGTTTTGCTAAGATTACAAAGAAATGTTCAAACTATCCAAAACCGTCCAATTAGTTACATTTTCAACCTAACGCTTCCATTTAGCTTTCTAGATTCATATCATGTTGAGATTATAAATATACTAGAAATTGATGAACTTGAATTGGGTAAATGATGTCACCAGACTGGAACTCCGCAACCAAGAAGGGAAACTCGTTGGAGCTCACGCTTTAATTCTGTTTGTACTTTGATAAGAATGTTTGCTACTACTTATTATGTTTTAAAAAAAAATGTTATTGAAAGTGGCTCTAGCTATTGTATGCTGTAAAGATGTAAATGTGTAGTCTATAAGAAGATCGCATATTTGAATTTGCTTTTCATCTTACAGATAGCAAAGGAGATTGTTGGTGTCAAAGATATTCTTTGTCAATGCTTACAACAAAATCAAAAAATATAGTAAATACCATGCATTTAGTGTCAAACACAAAAGCATTGATTCAAAAGTTGAGAGATAATGGCTGAAACGACTTAGTAACAATGATGAAGGTATTTTGTGAAAAACTTAATATTGATGTTCCAGATATAAATTCTCTATATGTGATAAGACGTGCTCATAACTAATAATCAAACTTCAATATGGAGCTATAGCGGTCAAAGTAGGTTGGGCCTACCGGGCTAGGCCAACTCGCCATGCAAAATTAGAGGGTTGGGTTGGGATTTTCCCAACCACTAGAAGGCGAGCCTAAGCAGGCTGCCCCAAGTGGGCCATTGGTTATGGCGGGGCAGGGTGGGCTAACCTATCCATTAATTTTTTTAAACAAATTTCTATATCACCCAAATCAACTGAAAATCAAAATATTCAATAAGTAAGCCATGTATAAGCCCTAGCTTTCCCTCTATCTATGGTCTCCCCAAGCTATATGTAAGAAGTCAATAATGCTCCCCAGACAAGTTAGAGGTGAAGTCGACTCACCTTTATTTTAAGTTTATCTTGCATTTTGTCTGATGTGTTCCTAGTTGGATAAGTTAAAAAAATCTTAGATAGAGTTCCTTTGCATACAACATCAGTAGAAAATGTGGTGCTGCTACTCTTGAAATAGTAGTAAAAGGCTTTGGGTGATTCAGTGGAAAGAAATGGAAATTTTCATTCAAGTAAATTGTAACGTATGAGAAAGTCATCTGATGCTCCAGCCAAAATTCAGGAAAAGAAAATCATCTAATGCTCATAGCGGGAGGAAATCCCTTCCTAATCCTCTAAAACCTAAAACTGATATAGGCAGTAGGCAAAGAAAATTCAATATTAAAATGTAATGTTAATGTATTTGCAGAAAGTTGTTGCTAGTACATATATAAATTAATAAAAATTACTTATATAAAGGAAAAAATTGATTCCTAATTTTATTTGTTGGTTCTGATTAAAGGCGGCAGCAAAGTTTATGCATGTTGATGATTTACAAGGCTTTCCTTTTGAAGAAATTGGTCTTACTTTTAGGTTCATCAAACTTTATCTCTTCAAGAAAAAGATGTTCAATTTCGTCATAACAAGTTAGTAGTGAGCAATATCAACCCTTCTAAGGGGGAGCAATTTCAAGAATTTCTATACAAATCATTTCAAGCGACCTTTATCTCTTAATTCTATTATGTTTAGGTTAAGTATTCTTATTGATCTAGTAGAATTTTTAAGAATTCTTTTACCCATAGCCTATATTGAATTGTAAATACTGCAATAAGTTTTTTTCTTTTTTTCTTTTTTTTGTCATCAGCTACTCTAAGAAGCAACATAACTTTTTTTACGGATGCATTGTGTTTCATTATTTTACTTCGAGATCAAGCTTGCTTCAATTTATGTTTTCCTATTTACATGAACATATATTCCAGGCAAAGTATATAATTTAATGACGCTAATATGAAGTCTTTATTTGTAGGGTGATCTCTTTTTTCTGCCTCTATTATCTCTCTTACTAGTTTGATTCATAATTAAATGGATGATTAGAACCTTTTCAATTTTGTATTTATTTCATTGCAATGCCTTTGTACTTTGCTTTAAATAATTTTTTTCTTTAAATTTACCACATGCTAGTATTAGTATATTTGTCTCATTGTATGAGCTTTTGAAATTTCGATTATTAGGATAYRGAAATTGATACAAGTTTGCTTTTGCCGGATTGAATTGGAAATGGACTTTGCTTATGTAAATCAAAGTATTAATTTAGATGATGATGAATTCAAAAATACTAAAMATGATGATGCATCAACTAAAACTAAAAGGTCTAGAGAAACTTATAATGTTTGGAATTATTTTACGAAGATCGAAGGAATTCGAACAAAAGATGATATAGATAAAGTTGAATATAATGGATCTAAGAAAGGCTACAAATAATGTGGAGGTAAATAATGTAGGACTTCTACATTGTGATATCATGTTAAAACTTATAAGAATTTGAAGTTTCGTGATATAGGACAAATGATTCTTGAGGAAGATAGGAAGATGGGGTCTAAAAAGATAGACAAAAAAATTGCACGTGAGTTATAAGCTTCTACAATCATTAGACATGATTTGTCATTTCATTTGTTGAATATAATGATATTTGAGCTTAGGTGGAGTTCATAAATCCTAATGTTTGTTGTATTTCTAGAAATACTATTATTTTTTATTTTACAAGGCTCTACTTGAGAGAGAAWGAGAAACTTAAGCACGTTTGGGCTRCTATTAGGAGTTAGCTTAACTTCATATTTGTGGACTACATGCATTATTGAGGGTTACATTTTCTTGACTACCAAATTTGTTGATAATGATTGGAAATTTAACAGTAAAATACTTAGGTTTGCTCATATGCCTCCTCCAAGCTCAAGGCATGAATTAGCTGCAAAATATTTGAAATTTTGGAGTGGGAGATTGAGAAAAAATGTTTCTCTTTGATATTGTATAATGAATCTAGTAATGACAATCTACMATTTCATTCGAAAGAGTAGATCTTTGCATGATAGCTGATCTTGTGAAGGTGCATTTTTTCATGTTTATTGTTTTGCTCAAATATTGAATCTCATTGGTTTGAAATGGGCTATAATAGCGTGGAATAGAATTAGAGAATCATTCAAGTATGTGAAAGGTTCGAGGACTAGGATGAAATTTTTTTGAAGAATGTGTGAGAGAAGTTGATAACATTAATACTAGTATTAGCTTGCAAGGATGTGTTTACCTRTTGAAATTCAACATATTTAATGTTGGATATTTGGTAGTTCCATCAATATAAAAAAGATTTTGCTTCTCTCCATGTCAATGATAAGTATTATAATCAAGTTTAAGGTGTGAAGTCCTATGGTCCTAGGTGTGACGCCTAGGTTAGCTTCTTAGCGTGGCACTAAGAACCACCATTTTAAATTTTTTAGTGAATTTTCCCTACTTTAGCAAATTTTCTGGGTTCCCTATAGTTATCGTATTAGGTCATTTGGATTAATACCACAAAAGTGGAGAAATAAAGTTCGAAGACTCTATAAATATCTTTATTTTTCTCAATCTCATCATATCAAACTTCCTTCCATAGTTTTGGCTTATCCTCGCATGGGCTCCTTAAGGAGTTTTTCCTGCATTGTTATTTTATTAAGAGCTAGTTTCATTGTTCTTCTTCCATAGCAGGGAAAAAAACTCAATTCGTTTTTTCATTGTTCCCCTAAGATTCCATCTTTTTCTTTATACCGATATATCATGATGAATAGGAGTGGGYAGAAGTATCAGCCACGGTACGCAAACTGTGTACATGACAAGTTTCTCACATTAACAAAGGAAAAGGTCAATGTTTTAGAGGCTAAATTGGAAGAGTTATTAGCTGTGAAAGGTAAGTCAAAGATGAAGCAACCAATAGCGGAACAAAAGATCATGATAAGGAAGTTGTTGAAAGCATAAAAATTTAGAATTCAAGTTCRATACGGTCAAAATGGACTAAAAACATGCCAATTCATAATAGAGGTACTCTCTTGGACATGGCTAACAACATTCTTGAAGCACGAAGATTTGGAAAGCAAGAATGTCCTAATGTAACAGGATATATTACCAAAATAGTTTGCATTGATGTTCCAGATTTTGACGGTAGAATTGATCCTAAGGCTGTTGCAGATTGGCTTGCTACACTAGAAAGGTTATTTGATTAGTTTGAACGTCAGATGAAAAGCGGGTTAGGTATGCTATCATGAAACTTAGTGCTAAATTTAGGGTATTATGGACTCAGAAAGATATGATTTGCAGCTAACAAGAAACCCATCAGTGTCATTGGAAGAGATAAAACTAGAATAAAAAGGACATATCTACCTCACTACCAGCAAGTCCTTTTTTATGAAKTCACCACTTTAAGACAATGAAATATAACTATGATTGAGAATATAAACAAGTTTGAGGAGTTGAAAATTCGTTGCAAAGGTTTTGAAAAACTTAGACATATTCTTTCAAGATTCAAGCAATGGTTGAGGAAAGAAATTTGCAATCAAATGATCACTTATCTTATTAAAAATAGATAACACTTYTTAATTTGCACACTTCATTGAAAGMATGTTAAAARCACTACTTGGGAGGTTCTCTTCTCAATTTGATGAGGCRGYTATAACTGGGAATTTTATTCCCATGCACAAGGAAGTAAATCAACTTCTACTTCAACTAGTAATAAACCCCTAAATAACAAAAATCAGGACCTATAGTTGGAAATAAAAGGTTGGAAGGAAATCATGAATGTTATAATTGTGGATCTCAAGAACACTATGCTTGGGAGTGTCCCAAAAGAAAAAAAAAAAAAATCTGCGTGTGAGGAACAAAAACCTGAAGTTGATGAAACAAATAAATTGAATTCTTTGGATAACTTGGAAACATTGAAACTGATGATCTCATAGAACAAGAGGAGAATATATCATACCTTTTAGTTGTTAAGCGTATTATCATGCCCTAAAATCAGGTCTAAACCCGTATTCAAGACTACGATATATCACTATAGAGGTAATGCCTCTGTAACTTTAAGGTGAACACTGCCGCTGATAACTCCGAGGCGCGTATAGGGTAGTTTTTTTCACACGAATATCCACTATCTCAATGCGCAAATGGTGGTATCCTGACCTAAGATCTATATTGCAAAACAATCGAACTCCCTTCAACTAATCGAACAAATCATCTATACGTGAGAAGGGGTATTTATTCTTTGTTATAATCTCGTTCAGTTCTCAATAGTCGATGCACAWAAGCATGCTTCCATCACTCTTCTTCACAAATAGTACAGGTGCTCCCCACAGTGATACACTGGATCTTATAAACTTCTTATCCAATAATTCTTGAAGTTGCTCTTTCAATTCCTTAAGCTATGTTGTCGCTATAAGGTAAAAAGCCTTCAAAATAAGTTCCACCCTTGGAACTAGGTTTATCTCATACTCAAACTCCCTTTCCAGTGTCATACCTGGTAGTTTCTTCGAGAATACATTAGAAAATTCTTAAGCTATGAACATATTCTCTAACTCCTTACCACTTTTCTTCATGTCTACTACACACGCCAAAAGTCTCGTACATACCTTCCTTAAATATTTCCAAGCTTTAGGGTTGAGATAATTAGTGTGGTGCACTTTCCAATTCTTCTGACAAAACCTCGGAAGAAAAATTCCTCTTCCCCAGGGATCCCAAATCTCACGTTCTTCCCGCGTCAATCAACTAAAGTATGATTTATAGATAACCAATCTATATCTAAAATTATATCAAAATCGACTATACTAAGAAATATTGAGTTAGCCCTAAGTTCATGTCCTCCTAAGCTTAACTTACAATTGTGGAACAAAAAATTAGAAACTAAAACTTTACCTCCAGGTGTAGCCACTCGATAATCATTCACTAGTCACTCTGAGACTAGTCTTAATGTCCCAACATATTTAGTAGATACAAAAGAGTGGATGACCACACAATCAAATAATGCACAAGTTGGAGTGTTTACGTGATTTGCTACTTCCCCACCCTATCCACCAATACATCACCCTTCTTCTGGGACTCAAGGGAAGGACTCTCGCCACTGGTTCTTTTATGATAATTGTTGTGCTAGTTGGCTATTGTGGCTGACGTGGTTCTAATGGTTTTGCCCTGACTGGTGACTAGCCTTGGTTGCGCCACTAAGGCTACCTTGAACTTTTCCACAACTAAAACAGACCCTCAGTGTTCCATCTACACTCTATAGGGTGCACTCCTCCTGCATTTTCTAGTACTGGCTGGAGGTAGAAGGCCCCCGTAACTAGGTTGGCTCTTGCACCCAACCCCCCTATACGGCTGGTCTTGCCTACTCCTCAATTAGTTGGTTGTTTAAAAGGGCAATACCTTTTGGGTCCTCCCCTTTCTATATCTCCTTTTTTATATTTACTTCAATTCAAAGGCTCATTTGATACGAATTTGCATAGTCATGGGAGGCTACCATAGAAATTCTAGCTCGATTCTATTAGTTAATCATTTTTTGAATCTCATAATATTCAAAAGGTCGTTTCCCATTACCTCTGAGATGAACTTGCCAATGTATTGAACTTGTTCGCGTATTCCACTACTGACAACCCTTTTGACTGTTTAAGGTTGAAGAAACTTTTTGTTTCTCAATTCGTAATGAACTGAGAAATAATTCTCTAAGATGCTCCATTAAAGATACTCCTCATCAATAGTTCTCTATTTGAAAGGTAGCCTAGTGCTAAGCCTTCCCACCAGATCTCTGCATCATCGACCAGGGACAGTATGACCACTCTTCATTGTGGCCCCTCAGGCATCTCAAAAATCCTGAAATTCTACTCTATATCCCTTAGCTATAGCTTTCGAGTTCAATCCTCCACTGAATATGAATACATTCTCTTTCTTTCCTCACTCTCTCATAGTAAGATATGATGTTAGAAGTGACCTCCTTGCCCTTAAGGGCTTGCATGATGGTTTGGAGTAATGGGTGGTAGTGGTTGTGCATCCACCTCCTGAGAGGGTTAAGGGTATAACGTCGTTGTCTGATTCATTCATGGCATTCTCATCCTTTGGCCCTCTGGCCCATTGTGCTATAAGTAGACTYTGATTCCTTCTTGAAGTCTCATTTTCACCAACTTGGTCAGCTATCTGGTCAACAATTTACGGTTTGTAAATGACTAACATTATCATGTTTTAGTAAGGCCAAAGTTTAAAAAAAAAATCTATTATAAGTCATTATCATTGAAGAGAAGTCACGTAGGATTTATTAATTTATTTCATTAGAATAATAATAATACGCCAAATAGTTCATAGCTAAATGGCTTCACAAGGATGGGARGTAACCAACTATTATAAAATTCCTAAAGCACTAGGACTAAGAAAAATATTCCAAGTCTTTTATTCCCTAACATGTAACATTCCAATAATACTTATCTACTCTATTCAGTTTCCAAGGGAACTCGACATTCGACACTATGACCAAACTTTCTTCCTATACGGCATTTGTACCTTTATAGCGTTTGTCTATAAATGGKAAGTGTATGCACTCTCCTATACTTTACATCCCTCAAGAGTCTCACCTCTCGTGCTTCTAGGTTCATGATCCTTCTCCTCAGATCATGCCTTTCATCTTCCAAGTGTATGTTTATCCTCCTTTTTCGGTTGGGCTCTTGCTCCCACTTTATCTTTCTCTCATCCCTTAGCTTCCGCCAAGGGTGCAATATCTCTGGTCCTTGATAAACTGTTCATTTTAGGTCTCAAGGGCTTATACATTTCTCAACAATTTCTAATACTCGATAAGGGGAACTATAGCTTCAATWCTCCTTTCATTAATAATGTGGAAATTAATTACTATTAATACACGTAAAATTAATTAATTATTTATTCAATAATTAACAAAATCATCATGATAAATTTAACCATGGGTCGCCACCTCACTAATGCACAYTCACATCCTRATTCCAAGTATTCAAAGACTTAATTATATCTCAAATGATTACAAACATGAGCTCTGATACAACTAAATATCAATCCCTAACCCTGTATCCGAGATGTGGCACRACCATATCTTCTAAGGTACTTCCTAAAGAATGCAAGATCTCCTTGCAAACAAAGTTTACTAAAATCCTTTGTAAAATAAATATCATATTCGTCTTAAAATAAATAAGATCTCATTATGCAAAATGAGTTCTAACCTCTTAAAACCATAAATAATTCATTAATAAAAACTTATACAAGAGTCTAACATTTAATAGGGAAAGAAGATCAGAAATCTTAAACTATATACACTTCCGTTTTGGATCCCCGAGCTCTCACTYCCAAATATCGTCAAATATTTACTCGAAATCCTCTTATTCTAAAAGGTAGAATTAGGAGTGAGTAATTTACTCAATAAGTGAAAAAAATCCCCCTTTAATTGGAATTGAACAAAGTTTGAATTAAATATCAACGGGAAAAAAATCCATTTTTCTTACAATATTTCATATAAGGCTACTATTACTTAGAATAACAAAACTAATACTAGTAATAGATAAAATGTGTGAATGAAGGAAATAAAAGTGGACAGTGATACATACAGAAAATTGAAAAGAATTAAGTAATTTACATATGCTTGTATAGTCCACTTTTATCACCAAGACCAAGGCAGAAAGAAGACCAAGGCATGAAACCAAAAAAAGAAAGAAAGATATGAAAGCAGAGAAATTAAGGTCAAAGAAGCATGATTTCAAATGGGCAAAATAGCTACAGGATTGAAAAGAAGCAGAAGCTCCTTATTCAGCACAAAGCAAGGAAAACAACAGAGAGATCAATGACAACAATAAACTATTAGAATAAAGGACAAGAAAGAAAAGCAACAAAATAAAAAATAAAAGAAGTCATGAGAATAGAATGGGTCAACAAGGTAGCTGCCGCCTAGACAGAAATAAAAACCTAAAGAATCATGTGACTATACAAACTTAGAATGTGGCAGCCCATGGTAGTCAAGGCAATCCGGGGACCGATCACAGTAGGAGAGTAGGAAGGGGAGAAATGACAGTGTATGAGAGGAGGTGGTGTGTAACTAATAGGAGAATAGAGATGACCGAAAGTTATCGCGTAAGGGTGATAGAGCAAAGGTTGAAAGGTTGAGAAGAGCAGCAAGTAAGATGTGGGCAGGAGCGAATTCAAGCCAACGGTGTCACGGTGGGGTCGGTCGGGGAGATAAGTTGTAGGTTTTTTTTTTTTTTAGTTGTTCGGGAGGTAGGTTGGATAGATCGGGAGTTAGGTTGGACATGTGCCCGCCGTTCCCAATAGTCCTGGAGTCGGGAGTGGGCGAAAACCAGAGCTATTGTGTCTGTTGTTGCACAGTGATCGAGGAGGTGATAGAATTTAGAATGATGTATGGGTATATCAGAAGACGGAAAAATCGAAACGTTTGTGTATGCGCACGAAGGGTCAATCCGAAAGTTTGAATAATAGATTAGACTGACGAATTGACCGAAAGCAGGAGAAAGGAGTAGATTCCACGTTTACGGGTGGGTTTACAATGAGTTAGACTCGCTACTCGAACTCGAGTAAGTCGGTTTAAGGTTGCGGCTGGGAGCAGGAAGGCCGATCCTCTTGCACGAAGTGGGAAGTGACAACTTCACTACGCTCTTGAGCGTTCGCAGAATTATAAAGGCGAGCAGGAAGAGATCAGGTGTCTGATTTGAACGCCTGAGGCAGGTTGTTATTTTCGGTAGTAGGTGATTGTAGTATACGTACTGTAGAGGTTAGGAGTGATTTGGTAGGTTATGGAATCCGCGCCTGTAGATTGGAGAAATGTATAGAATGGCGCCCATTTAGAGAGATTATTACAGTTAGTGAGGATGGCTAAGCAAGGAGGAGAGGTGAAGGAGGTGTTGAGCGGGGTGGCGGAAGTGTCGTAGGTGTGTGTGCGGCAGGGGAAGCGGAGTTTGTGGAGTAGGCATCCAGAAGACTATAGGGTGGGTTGTTAAAACACGCTAATTGCAATGGAGCGGGCAGTGGTTTGGATTGGTTCGACGGAGCGCGGATAGTTCGGTAGTCTAGGGGTAGCCCAAGACGTGAAGCGAACGAGTGGCATTCTTGGGACAGGAGAGAGGTCGGGGGATGTGTATGAAAGCATCGTGTAGGTAGCGGG
>MEJB01000008.1:2211718-2222026 GCA_001752375.1 Rhazya stricta | reverse complement strand
GGCATTGACTAACTCTTGGAAAACGTACTACAGACAGATAAGGGTTCAATGGAATCGTTTATCATATTTAATAGTTATCTTGTTACACTCTATTAAATCCTGGGTTGAAACCTACATCCATTTCGGAAAGTATATGAACTCGTTAATTGAAAACTTATAAAACAAGGTTAGATGTTGTGTTTTTTCCATATCTGTTTCACCTAGAGGACAGCATTAGGGGAAATCCTCCTAAAAACCAGTCCGGAGAAGAGAGTAAGGGTTTATGATTTATTAAACCGGCTCCATTGTGTTTTTTATTATTCAAAAGAGTTCAGTAGGAGTTTACGGTGAATTTAGATGTGAACATTTTTAGAATCGATCAGTACAGGTATACGAAAGATTTCTAGTTAGAAATTTCGATAAAATTGTGCGAAATGGAGTAAAAACCACGTATCTTATTCCAAAGAACCCGTTCATGTTACAATAAACAGGTGGACAGCTGACTTCTATTTTAACGTTGGTGAGGAGTGGGGTAGTTAATACTTTATTTGACCAAACTCATACAATCTATAGTGGGACCATTACTAAAAAACGTTAGTGTAATCACTCACCAAATAACCAACCCTTGACCCTATCTACCTGACCCTTTAGGTGGAATCCCTACTCCATTAACGTTATAGCGATTCAAGAAGATTTTTCTGTTAAAGGATATACGAACAACGTATTTTAACCTTTTGATTTGAAGGATGTGAAGGAGCTTTGAAAACTATCTTTCGATCTTCTTAGCATAGGTCAGGTCGGCGGAATACTCCCGAGTAACGTTTTGTTTACATCGCTTAAAGGAGTTTTCAATGACGAAAGAATTCTTCAAGTTCTAATAGGGGAACATCCTTATCCCTTGTCGGTTAGGAGGTTCCGATGATTATCGATCTAATAAACGCACTTATTGAACCTCTTCTTGAGAGATCGTTACTATGGGTTGAAAGAAGAGTAGAAGATAGATAAGTGGAAATAGTAAAAAAGTTAAGACGATAATAAACCGGAAAAAAGAAATCCAACTGTAAGATTCTTTGTTTAACGGTATAGAGAGGTAAGTCTTAGGTAAGTCTAACTCTAAAGTCGGTGGTTTTATCAAAAAGTACAGCTTCATAAAGTGTTATAAGTCTGCTATCGGGTGAAACATTAAACCTGTTTCTTGATGCGATGCTCATTCAATGTGTAACCAACGTGAGGGATTATAGTGCGCTAATTAAAAAGTCGGAGATTATGAATCGGGTTTTAAAGTAGAGTACGGAAAAAAAGAAAGAAAAAAAAAAAAAAAAAAAAAAAGTCGGAGATTATGAATCGGTTTTAAGTAGAGTACGATTAAGTCTAGCCAAAAAATTGGTCCACAAAACATAGTTATGGTTCTCCAAAAATACACTAAGAAATTTAGCCACTGACATTGGTCCATGTTCAAGTTCCTATCCATCAGTAGCTTGGAGCTTATTTGAGCATCCAACTAATCCATGGGAGACTTGATCAATTCATGCATACCCCGCTCTGTTGTAAAGTTCATAAATGGCTAAGAGGGTGGAAGCAAAAGGTGTCTATCAAGAGCATCCAGATCGTTGCTAATCCAAACTCTTACATCAACAATTCCAACTTATGTAATGAAAACCCAGAAGATTCAATATGGTATTTTGGGATACTTGGAAAGGATAAATTATCGATTTTTATGGGGCAATAATGAGCAAAGGTCTTCTGTTCACCCAATTGCTTGGAATAATGTCTATTGGCCAACAAGAAGGGAATTTGAGTATTTGTAATCTYAAACTACTTCATAAAGCATACCTTATCAAATTGTCATTGTGAATCACTAAAGAACGCGATAGCTTATGGGCCAAAGTGTTGACCAAGAGGTATGGAAATTTGCCTAAGGCAKGGGATTCAGTCAATATGGMCAATTTCTCCTCCACTTAGAGTGCTATTCTCATGGGTGATCAGTTACTACAGCCGAATCTGAGGTGGGAGGTTCAAAATAGTGATACGGCGAGTGTTTGGAAAGGTATATAGATCATGTGTTGGCATCATAGAATATTTCAAAAGGAATTTAATCTAGATAGAGTATTATTTACTTTTTATTTTTAGTTGAAGGGATCATGGTTGACTTTATCTATATTATATTTATCTTTCCCTACTTTTCTAAACAACCTAACATTATTTTTCTTTTTTTTTAATCTCAATTGTCTATCTATCTAATATTCACATGTTACTCAATGTTACATTAGATTCCCCCATAATTTAAACATGCAGTACACTCCTATAAATAGGACAACTTCTTATGAGTTTTTTTCAAGAGAAAACCACCATATATAGGCTTTATTTTACAGTACTACATTATTTCTGATTCACTTCTTCTCCATCTTCCTCTTCTGGTAACAGACTATTGTTGTTTTTGTCACCCTCTAATTATAGGAAGCCTCGTTTAATCTTGGGAGGGTAATCCAAAGCCATTGGAAATAGTGCTACCTATTTGCATGACTCAAAGGTTCTAATAATATTTTGTTATCCATATTATTGTTTCCTTCTTGTATCAAAATTTCAAACAATTTTAAAGGATTAAGGCATCTATAGCTACTAATGAAAACACATCGACCACTGAAAATCTCCCCCCATCCCTACTACAAATATTACTAACACTCGTTCGAACACTATACCCATTTCAATCACATATGCTAAGCCATTTCTAGATGTTTCAAATATTGAGGTGTTTGTAAATGATAATTTTAAAAGATGGCAATAAAAAGTGCATTGTTTACATGGAGTCACCGTTGCACTAATGGATGCAAAACCTACACAAAATTCTGATCTCCAAGTTCTTCAAGCATGGCAATATGCTGATATGGTATGTCAACATACAGTTCTAGATATGATTTCCAACGAACTGCTTGATATCTACA
This sequence comes from Rhazya stricta, assembly GCA_001752375.1. Taxonomy (NCBI): domain Eukaryota; kingdom Viridiplantae; phylum Streptophyta; class Magnoliopsida; order Gentianales; family Apocynaceae; genus Rhazya; species Rhazya stricta. The sequence continues at coordinate 2,219,105 of MEJB01000008.1, read as the reverse complement.
TCAAATATTAAGAAGCAAGGACAATATGGGAAGATCTTGTAAGACAATCCACTGCTAAGGATTCAATCAAACAAATGTATGAAAAAGATATGAAAACTCAAATCAATGGATACAAGAAACTCGTAGAAGATTTGAAGTCTAAAGAAATTAAGTTYACAGAAAAACTYGTAACAAGCATCTTGATAGAAAAGTTGTCAGATTCATGTAGTGACTACAAAAATAGTTTGAAGCACAAACACAAGATGTTGTCCTAAATGAATTGATGGCTCATATCCTCATTGAAGACACTACAAGAAAGAAGTCAAAAGTAGCAAGAGCTAAGGAGATGATCTCGAAGGCAAACTTGGTACAAGCGTCTACGTCAAATAAAAGGTATGAAAACAATTTGTTACAAGTGCAAAATAATCAATAACCCTAACATTAAGAAAAAGAAAGGAACATGTTTTGTTTGTGCTAAACCTGGACACCATGCACCTCGATGTAGGAAAAGAACGAGAAATTACAATGCTCCCAAACCAAAGGTAAACTTGGTTGAAGGAGATGATAGTATCGCAGCAGTCATTTCTCAAGTTAACATACTATCAAATGTTAAAGAGAATGGACCGGTATATTTACGGGCTACTGAGCATATTTTTGCTAATAGAAGAAGCTTTTTCTTCTTATAAATCAGTTGGAAGAATGATGATGGAAGTAATCTACTAGGGAACTCAAAGACCACCAAAATTCTTAAGAAAGGGCCAAAGTTCTTTTCAAAGCTCAACTTATGGGGAAAACACTTTGGCCCTAAATGATATTGCTAGCAAGTTCCCAAATATTAGAGCTAATTGGTTGTCGTGGCTTTGTTGGAAAAAGATTGGGGGGTTAAAGTATCATTTGGTTCTTACAATATCATGACTGGATAAAATAATGTACTTGTGGAAAGAGTTATTGTAATCAATGACTCTTTGTACTAAAATATGTTAATGTCATTAATGAATGCTTCATCTTCTTCTGCTTATTTGATTGACTCCATATCCTTATGCATGCTAGATTAGGACATACATGTGAAAAAAATTGCATCTCTTGGTTTATTTCCGCCTTAGACTCTTCAAGCATAGATAAATGTGAAATATGTGCACAAACTAAGATCACTGAGAAAACGTGCATAAGTATAATTAGAGAAACTAGATTGTTAAGTTTGATTCATACAGACTTAGGTGATCTAGAGCAAACCATGACTAGAGGTGGTAAAATATACTATGTGACTTTTATATATTATTTTTCTAGATATACTAAACTTTATTTACCTAGAAATAAATATGATGCTTTTGAAGCTTTTGTTTCTTATAAAAGTTAGAGGTTGAAAAATCAACTCAATAGGAAAATTAAAAGTATTAGATCAGATAGAGGTGGAGAATACTTAGCCTTGAATAACTTTAGTGAGAAAAAATAGGTAGTATTCATGAAATAACTCCCCCTTATTCACTTGAGTCTAATGAAGTAGCCAAATGAACAAATAGAACACTTAAAGAAATGATGAATTATATGCTAATTAGCTCATGTGGATCTAATAATTTGAAGGGTGAAGCTATTTTATCAGTATGTCACTAGCAAAATAGAATTCCACATAAGAAAACTAGTAAAACACCTTATAAATTATGGAAAGGTTATGCACCTAACTTAAAAAATATTTGAAAGTGTGGAGGTGTCTTGCTAAAGTAATGTTACCTRAGCCTAAAAAAGAAAAATATGTTCTAAAACCCTAACTGTATGTTCAGTATTTATGTTGTAAATAGCGTTGCATATTATTTTCTTGTTTTACAAAGTGATGAACTTGATTACAACATTATTGCAGAGACTAAAAATGCTTAATTCTTTGAACACATCTTTCCGCTATCTAATAAAATATTTCATGCACCTACTAACAGAGTTATAGAGGACTCTGATGAAGAATTGAGAAGAAGCAAGGGGCCTAGGAAAGAATCTTCTTTTGGAAATGATTTTTATACATATCTTATTGATAATGAACCATTAACATTTTCTGAAGCCATTTCTTCTACTATGCATTTTTATGGAAAGAGGCCATTAAATCTGAATTTGATTCAATTTCAAAAATAAAATTTGAATTTTAGTTGACTTGCCTCCTGGAGCAAAGGTTTTACGTGGATTTTTAAAAGGATATTGAAGCTTGATGGTTTTRTTTGATAAATATGAAGCTCTTTTAGTGGGCAAAAGGGTTTAATTTTTAAATGGAGATTTAGAATAAGAAATTTACAATTGTGCAACCYAAACATTGTGTAGTCCCTGCACAAGAAAATAAAGTTTGTAAATTACTCAAATCTTTTTATAATTTGAAACAAGCACCTAAACAGTGGCCTCAGAAATTTGATCAAGTATTCTTGAGTGATGGTTTTTCTTGTGTTGGGGTGCATAATTTTTTTATACTAAAACTGCAAGTGATGAACATATAATCATTAGCTTGTATGTGGATGACATGTTTATATATGGTAAATGAAATTTGACATAAAAGATTTGGTGAAGCTAGTATGATATTGGGTCTTAAAGTCATAAGGAGAGGCGATGATTTTATGTTGTTACAAGAAAATTATGTTGAGAAACTTCTTAATAAGTTTGAGAAATTTAATGTGACACAGTAAGCACTCCTTATGATGCAAATACTCGATTGAAAAGGAATAGAGGAGATCCTGACTCAATCTAGRTATGCTTAGATAATTGAGAGTTYGATTCGTTTTATAAATTTTTATAGATCTAATAYAACATATGTTGTATGTTGACTTAGTAGATATACTCACAACCCAGATCATAAGCATTACTTGCATGTGATAGACTAATGAAATATTTGAGAGAAACCATGAACTATGGTATAATGGATTTCCCATTTTATTAGAGGATACAATGATGCTAATTGGATTTCTAATTCAATTGAGTCAAAATCCACTASTGGCTATGTATTCAGCCTTRGGGAGGGTGCAAWTGCATGGAAATCGGCATCGCAAACAATTATTGTAAGGTCTAATATGAAGTTAGAGTTCATAGCTTTGGAACTACCAGGTACTGAGGCTGATCATTTAAGGAATTTCTTAATTGATATTCCTTTGAGTAAGAAACCAGTACCCTCTCTGTCTATGCATTGTGACTRTCAAGCAGCAATATATATTGCCAAGAATAATTCCTTTGGTGAAAAAAATCGACACATGTGATTGAGACACGATATTATAAAGCAACTGCTAAGAGATGGAGTAATATCCGTTGATTATGTTCAGTCATAAGTGAATTACACCGATTTACCAACTAAACCCTTAGGTAGAATTATGATTTCTGACACATCGAGGGAAATAGGAATCAAACAAACTGAAAGTCAATAAAGATGGTAACCTAACCTATGTGATTGGAGATCTCATAAAATAGGTTCACATGAGTAATTACAAATCAATATTACTATGATGCACTAAATAGCTCCCTTCCCAGGGTGTGCATGGCCTATTTTGCGAAAAACAGTGTTAAACAATAATAATTTAATCATTGTGTGATTAATAAAATCTCTAACTTACAGTATAGAGATTTTTTTTCATAGAAGTTATAAGTTTCATCAATAACTCTTTAGGTTATATTTTACTTTTCTAAGATATGATTCGTCTTCCGCAAGACACCAGATTTGATGCATTACACTTGTAAGTTAAAACCAGTAGATTTCTTCCTTCTTGATTTTACCTTTTGAAATATGTTGGCATCAGAGAATATTTCAAAACGAATTTAATTTAGATAGAGTATTATTTACTAATTTATTTTTAATTAAAGGGATCATTGTTGACTTTATCTATATTATCTTTATCTTTCCCTACTCTGTCTAAACAATATAATGTTATTTTCCTATTGTAGCTCAATTGGTTACCTACCTAATATTCACAAAATSTGGAAGTATCATTACTTAACTTTATATCATATTCTCCCCATAATTGAAGGGGATTGCTAAAGGTAACACCCCTAATTTCTTAATRTAACACTATTTTGGACATGTTTCTAGTTTTACCCTCACCATAATTTTCTAGACATCGTAGGAATAGGTAACTTCCTCTGCCTTCTCCTCGAAACCAACCCATTGATATTCTCACCGAGATTCTAATCAAGTAGCCAGTATCGCTACTACTATGGTAGCTTGATGTTTTGATTCCGAATAAGGCAAAGGGTATAATTGATGGGTATTCCGCAATTTTTACTTATTCGACAGCAAAAGCTAACTTGTTTGATAAGTAAATATTGAATAGACATATGGTCTACTCTATTCGTCATCTGCTATCAAAAAACGTTGATGGGTTTTATGAGTGGCTCTTGCACAACTACGCCGACCATGTGGATGCAATATCGATATTATTGCATCTAAGCATGAAGAATATCATGATGCTTACAATGATTACACTCTTTCATTTTTCTTTGATTTTGTTTGACTAAAGCATTAGTGTATATGTCACTGTTTCATAATATATATAGTTTATTGAATTGATCATATACTTATTCCACCTAGTACTATATAATTTATTGCTATTATTCACTTCTGTATTGTATTACCATACAGTGTATGTAATTCGAGGTATGAATCTATTGCTTCTTGTTTTTCATATTTCGTTATACTATGTGTGAAATTATTATTTAGTTGCGTAAGAGCATTGTCATAGATAAACTTTCACTAGTGGATATATCATTAGGTGGGTCGTATAATTTCAGGTGCGATATGGTATTACGTACAGGTATTCTTTATTATTGAAATTAAACCATATATGACCATAAGACATGAAGGAAACGGAGGTGGTTCACTTAGTAAATATCGAATCTACAATACCATCTAGTTCTGTAACATGCATTTCCCCCTTAATTACAAAAATTGAGATATTCGCCATATTTGTTTAAACGAGTATATAGAATTAAACGGATAGGACCTTGGATTTACATTAGAAAATTTTTAGTAGCCAATATATGTTAAATTCCGATGCATTAATTTAAATGTTTCCTCCGAAGTGGTAATCCCTTATTTTTTAGATATTTACACTTTTGACCCCTAAATATGTAAAATTTACATAATAGCTCCATTAATTAAATTATAAAATTAAAATTTGAAAAAATATTTGATTTTTTTTAATACCATGTAACTAAATAAATGTAATTGCCAACCTAAATTCTTCTCGCATGAATTCACTTTAAACCCCCTATAAGTATAAAATTATCAATATGCCCCTGAAATACATTATTAATTTTCTTTAGATAATATATTTAATTCTATGTCTAATTTGTAAATATATTGTAGTTGTAATATCTAAATTTTGAAATAATTTCACTTCAGCCTCTATAAAATATGTAAAATACCTATGTACTGGAAGTACTTAGATAACTTGTAATAGTCGATGTATGTTTATTTCAATGCGTGAATTTAAATAGTTTTTTGAAGTGTAGTCCTTAATTTTTGAGTAATTTCACTTGAGGCTCCTAAACACGTAGAATTACCAATAGATACTTTGATTAAATTAGGAAATTTGAAATATTCGATATATGTAACTGATTTAAATGTAATTGTAGTGTAATCTATAATTATTTAATAATTACAGTTCAGGCCCTTAAAGTATATAGAATTACCAAAATGTTGCTTAACTAAATTTACTGATATATGTTTATTCTTTTCGTTAATTTAAATTTATATTAAAGTATTGTATTTCCTTTTCATTTATTAATTTTATTTATATTGTGGTGTTTATTGTAGGATGATGTRTTTATTGAGAGTTTCTYCATGGATTTAGTAGATTACAGTAAATTTTTCAAATATGGCATTTTGTTTGTCGTGATGACTAATAGCCTGAGCAAAATATCTTGCCAGGAATCATAATACTTTCCTTATTGTGGTGCGATCAAGGAAAGACAATAATTGTGGAGGTAGATATTTATGACTCAGTCGCGAAAGAAGTAGGAGATATAGGAATACAAAGAGGATACTAGTTGATGTTGAGTCTCAAAAATTTACATGAACAAGAATATGCCAATGTCCATTCTCCTTGAGAGGGACAAAGCGCATTGTGGATTATGGACTCTACGGGTGGCTAATTGATATCATAATTATAATTTAGGTATTTATCCACATAGTTATTCATTGGGAGGTAGATTGACAGAGTCTCAAATGCACACTATAGTGGAATTGACTAAGCATCACGTCAGGTCGAARGGAATATTAATTAATTTGAAGCAACATGATCAAGGTAACTCTACAACATTGAAGCAAATATACAATGTCCATCACAAGCTAAAGTTACAGGGAATGGAAGATAGATCAGTTCTCCAGCAGTTGATATCGTAGATCGTGGATAATGGTTACTTTCAATTCCATCGTGCAAATCCCGATACTAATGTTATGAGTGATATTATATTTTCTCATTTTAAGTTTGTTGATATGCTTTATTTGTTTCGATACGTTTTAGTTATGCACTGTACCTATAAGACGAATAGGTACAATACGTCATTTTTTGTTGTTGTTRGTGTTTCTCTCACAGGAAAGAATTTTTCAATTATTTTTGAATTTCTCAAGGATGAGAAACATGAGAGTTGTACTTAGGTGATCCAGTGTGCGAGGCAGATGTTTGGTATTCGAAGTACTCCGAGAGTGCCTATCACAGGTCGGGATTTGACACTGATGGATTCTATCGAGGAAGTTTTTTCAAGATTGCAAGCATATTTTATATCGGCGACACATTTTCCAGAATTTTTGGAGAGTTATACCACAAAAGTCATTCAGAGTAAGGATTTGGGATCTACATTCTCTCAGGGTAAATGGAAGAAGGCCGTTAAAGCTAATATGGGAAAAGAATATGAGRAGTGTATTCAGGATATACAGATCACATGGGGACACTTGGCTGGATTGCTTATTTATATGTAGAATACCTAGCTTATTCTATACAAGGAGAAGTTTTTTTTTTTTTTTTTCGTTTGATGGATCAAACTATGCATTTTGGTAACACCACAACCAAAAGAATTGAAAAAAACTCACTTCATACTGAAGAGACATTTCGGGACCTTTATGAGATGTTTTGGACACAATATGGCCAAAAATAGATTCTTTGGTTTCTATTCAGGTTGGGGAAATCAAAGCTAGATTTCAAAAGAATAGTGCCCGCAATCTTCATGTGTCATCTCATGGCATCTTCCATAGATTGCGATATCACGTCACATATCATGTCATCTTTTTGTTGCATAATGATTTGAAGTAGGCTTCATTGATTGCCACAGATGCAAAAGTATGCAGTTCTATCCTATGGAAGACACATGAGATCTCTTGTGCACATGAGTTGGCACCTACTGTTCGTGATGATAGTGAGGTTCAGTTAGAGTCCATTCACTAGTTCTGGAGGGC
>MEJB01000008.1:2199894-2211693 GCA_001752375.1 Rhazya stricta | reverse complement strand
ATCTAGTTCGACGACTTAGGGAACTTTCTAAGGTTCTCCTCAGGTTAGGATTCTAGCTTCGACGCTGTCAGGAAACATTCTAAAGTTTCTCAGTTTAGGACTCTAGTTCAACGGCTTTGAGAATTCTATAAGAGTTTTCATGTTTTAGGGCTCTAGTTCAACGCTTCGGGGGAAGCCGTTTAAAGTTTCTTTCTTAGTTGCCTAAACTCGTCAAGAACCTGTGTTCTTGTAAAGTTTCTAGCATTGTGTTATAGAATAGTTTAAATATTCGTAACTTATGTAACAAACCGGTAAGGCAAACATAAAGAATAATTAAAACGTTCTGTTTCCCTAAGCACAATTGTCAATAGTGTTAAGGTTACAGACTGTTTCAGTAGGTGAAGTGCATTGTTATTGATGAGGTAGTTGTTTAACACGGTACTGACAGAATAATCACCGATTAAAGCAAGATGAGGAGATTCAACGAGTTCTATGTTCAAAGGGAGGGTATAACATTTGAGTATTAACCTGTGTGAGATAAGTATGAATTAAGGTAACAGCAAACAACAGGACATTTATAGTTTACTTCGGATAGTTTGCCCATGGTGTCAACGGTTAGGGACTTTGTGTTAGATTTGGTACTTCGATGTTTCCGTTTTAACTCCGACTCGAGAATTAGAGCAAGGGAGGTGTAAGATTAACCACTCTACAGCCCGCGCATGCATAGAAACAGGTCGCTTACTATGTAGAAGAGTTACATGAGGGTGTCTGACTACCTAAACGAGAGAGCGAGCCTCAATGTAGAGCGCTACTAGACGTAGATAAATCATGGGTTGAGAACCTTCTGACTGCACTATGAAACCCGACTTATTCCTGTAGATGATTCTACGTTGAGAGCTTGTAAAAGAGCGAGCCCTTTTGAACTACGCTTAAAACTACTTAGTTCCTTATCTTCTCATATATAACGATGTATGCTTCGGAGACAGATCGGCATACACACACACTAGCGTTTGTCATAGGGAGGTACCGGAGTTACATATCCCTGGGAGTCTTGATCTCCTCCCTTCCCGTGCGCCTGAACTTGGTTGTGCGTTGCTGTCATCAGTCGCCTGCTTTTGTCGTGCCTCCCGGTTGAGTCACACGGGTTCTCTAAAAATTTGGATAGAAATTTGGCTTCTCTAAACTTGAATTTCTGGTCCTCAATCTCAATTTTTGGACCGTTTCAAATCTTCCGATGGCTTCGCAGCTTGATTTGGGGATTTGGAGAGATATTTAGATTCTCTCAACTTGAACTTTTGGTCCTCGATCTAAATTTTTGGACCTCTTGTAATTTGGCCTCTATTTATAGGCAAAGCGAAGTATGATTTGACTGGCTRAAGCCACACTTAGGGGTGACGTGGCACTAGTTGATTCATCATGCTTCATCCTTGATTTTTATCGATTGAGCCTTGCCATCCTTGACACATGTCATCATTTCAATTTAATGGGAATATTTAAAATCGACCTTTAATTATCTAAATAGATTATGAAAATTTAATTTAATAAAATTTTCATATTTACAAGTTGCCCCCTGGAATTTGRCCATGGGTACAACTCGAAGATGGATTTTTTTTAGTGGACAAGTTCCAACTCAATTTACGCCACTTGGATCAATATTGCAGGTCCAAAAACTTGGATTATTTTTCTTGCACCATACTTGGGATAGTTGAGCTCCTTCATTCTTTAAACAGTAGGCTTTGTTTTCTTTAATTTGCTGGACTTACCCCCTTTCCTTCAATTTGTTTGGCTGGGAGCCACCTAATCTAATTTTAGATAATCAAAATCAAAATATAAAYATATACGAGATATTTGATACACATTAGAATTTGATATATGTAAGAGTTGTGATAGGCTTATTTTTTTAGTCCTAATACAACTCTCTATTCTTTACTTAATCTATTCTAATCTAAACATATCTTGTTTTGCTTGCTTGTTATCTCCTTTTCTTTTCTTTCCTTCTTTTTTTTTTTTTGGGTGCAAGACTCAAATTTTTTTGGGCTTGCATCGTTTTTTTGTGTCTTCTCACCTCTTACTGCTCCTTTTCTTTTTTATTTATTATATATATTTTTTTCTTTTTTTGGGCTCTTTTTTCTTTTTACTGTTGGCCTTCGTTTTTTATCTGCCCCATTTTGTTTCAGCCTATGCCTTTGTGGGCCCTTTTTTTTGTGCTCTTTTATGCTTCTTTTTTTTTTTTTTTTTTTGTTTGGTGGGCCTAACGGACCAGGACCCAAGAGTTTCCTTCTTTTTCTTGTTTTCTCGCCAGCCCAGTTTCTTTTCTTTTTTTTTCTTTTTGCACGGGCTAGCTAAGGACMACCCAGACGAGTGGCCCCTTACTTCATCTTCTTTACTTCGTGGGCCAGAAGAAAGCGGCCCAAGACCCCAAGGCCTAACACCCAAAGGCGGTTCATCCCCCTCTGCATATCGTCGTCCCCGTCGCCGACCGATCTGCAATGGCGGTTTCAAGTTGCAGCAATGGTCACCGACTTTCGATACAAGCAATTGAAGGTTCACAGCAGCGAAACGTGCACCGGTGATTGAGAAATACTTTCGCCTCTTGATCTTCGATCTTTAGTAGCCTGAGAGCAGCGGCGACCGATCAGCAAGCGGTGACAAAGAGCGACTTCTTCCTTCTGGTCGCAGCAGCCTACAGCGAAGGATCTCTTCTTCGGCTTTCTATTTCTGGCGAGCCATGGCAGCTCTCCCTTTTTTTTTCCTTTTGAAGATTTAGTAGCGACGAGCTTTGCGATTCTGCCCTCTTTCCAATTTTTTGTTTTTGCAGCGGCGATATTTTTTGCCTTCTATTTTTAGTTCACTTTTAGCCTTTTGATTTCAGCGGCCATGGCAATAAGCAGCAAGCAGCAGTAACAGGCAGATCTGTGGCTCTTTTCTTGAGGGCTTCGGACAAATCGGCAATGGTGATGACGACGCCGGCATGGATGATCTTCTTTCTGTTTCGGTTAGTCGCCTGGTGACAGCTTAAAATGGCGACATCAGTGGGGCAATGATGGCAGAAGCAGCGGCAAGCTTTCAGTGGTGGTTCACCGGTGGAGATCAGCAACGTCTCCTTCTCCTTTTGGCAGACTTGCAGCGACAGCTAGCAGTGGTCATGGACGGCGACGGTAAGGAGTTTTTGCCTTCTGTTTGTTAGTGGCGAGCTTTACTGTGGTGGTTTGCCGGCCGACTCTCCCTTCTGCTTCTTCCAAGCCATGGCAACCCCCTCTACAGCAATGGCGCTGGATCCTCTACCTTCTATCTTCCGGGGCGGCGCTTCAAGTGGCAAAAACAGTGGTGAGCAGCAAGCGACGACCATGAAACTTCTTTGCCTTTGCATTCCGTTTTCCCATTCTTCCACTGTGTAAGTCATCGAAAGAAGAACCCAGCCGATGCTTTCACATCCCCATCAATTTTACCAATAGGTGAGCACAGAAGTAGATCTTGCAACCAGATTATCAATATCATTTTTAGTAGAGATTGTCCGCCTTTCCTTCAAGCTTTCTCTCATCAACTTCCAATGACTTCTCTTGCGTGCCACCACTAGAATTAAAAGAGCCAGAAGATTTTGAGGATGTATCAGTACCTTAGTCGTTTTGTTTAGACTCCTCATGCAAGATTGCTTCTTATTCTTGTCTCCCTGACACATCAGGTTCTGATTGGTTACTTTCAACWAAAGTTTTTCGATGACTCGGATSCACAGCTATTCTCAGCTTGGTCATGAATTGAATCAGAAGCAACAAAGTCAGGCACAACTGCTTCTGACATGATTCATTTTCATTTTCATTTTTTCATTCAGCCATGAGCTTGATGGGCTCGCTCTTTTTCGTTTTTATGGTTAGGTTGGGCTTAATTTTGCGAAAGTCAAGGCCCAGCTTCGTTTGTTTGGTTTGAGCTGGGCGTAATGCTTCATGGACTCGCCCTTTTTTTTTTTTTTTTTTTTTTGTTTCCCTAAGTTTTTATTTCACCCATGCTTGCTTAGGCTTGGCCTTTTAATTTTTTTTTTTTTTTGTAGATCATACTACTCATTTTTCTTTGATCTACTCTTTTGAAGGTTGATTGCAGATCTAATTTGCTCCAGTTTAAGATCTTCTGACTSTTCTTTTAACTGAATGAATTTTCCTGTTTAACGAACTTCTAAAGCAAGGGTTGGTTTCTTTAGCACCTGCACAGTGGCTCCATAATTTGTTTAAGGACACTACAAGTGTCTCTTAAATTGAGTGCACAGTAACTATCTGATTCATTATTTATACTTCCATTGTCACTTGAGCATTTAGGAATATCTTCTCGACAGTTTCCACCAGTACCTTTAATCAAATTTTCAACTTTTATGTCACGATGGATGTGCCCATGTTGATACAAGTAATCCAAAGTCTCAAGGATCTTTTTTTTTTTTTTTTTTGATCCAATAGCCGACTCTTCAAGCCCATCTGGATATGCTATCTTGAGGTGTAGACAAGACTCTTCCGCCATGAATGGCGTCACCACCCAAAGATTGTGGTCAACCACAAATGAACAATAAGCTCTAATTACATTAGGGTGATCTATCAAACTCATAGTTTGAGCTTCTCTACGTATCTCTATGTGTGTCATCCAGATTGTTGTTGTAGCGATCGAGATCCAAGCGCTTGACCGCCACAATTTCATCGAATGGAAGATAGAATGCTCTATACATAGTAGTGCTAGCGCCATGACCGACCTCTTCTAGAAGCTTGTAATAGTTTGAATTCCCGGAGTAGTTCCTCTGTCCTCTAAAAGCTTCTTCTACCGACGGACGCTCTTGAGAAAAGAAAGAAGGAATTTCAAGTTGCACTTGAGAAGAGTCACGAAGAGTTGAAGAATGTGGAGGTCATTCTATCCGCCAAGAGAGATGAAGTTGCTATCATTGAAAACACTTCCTTTCAATCTGACAAGGCCATGAAGAACTTGAAAGATATGAAGAAACTCCTCGAAGCAAACAAGCAAGAGATAGTTAATTTGCAATTCAATGTTTGAAAGGATTCTTTTTTTTTATGCCCCCTCTACTCAAAACATTTGTTTACATATTATGAATGAATAAATATACATTTCTTCTTCCACTTTTGTTTATCTTTTATTTACAAACTGTTTATTCAATTAAGGACTATTCCCTTAATTATATCATGACTGAACTTAGAAATTAACTTCCAAGGCCTAAGTATCCTTTTAAAAGGAATCAAGTCAAAACATAGTTCGAAGATGTGAAAGAATTTTTAGGGAAGTCGTACACAGTTTAAACTCATACAGGTTAGGAGTATCCATTTTTAATAACTTGGGCTTGTTAGAACATTTTACCACGTGCAACACCTTTGGTTGTTATTTTTCGCAGTTTTAGCTCTTGCAGGCTAGGAGCATCCATTTGTACTAACTTGGACTTGTTGGAGTGCTTTAGCAGTTTCACCACATGCAACACTTTTGGTGGGTGTTTTTGCAGTTTGAACTCATGCAGGTTAGGAGCATCTTGAATTTGTTTGAATATTTAGACTATTTTAACTCTTATTAAGGAGCATGTGTAGTTTAGGCTCGTATAGTAGGAACATGACMTTCATACAGTTTAATCTCTTTTCAAGGAGTAGCGTGTAGTTTAAGCTCATACACTAAAGAGCATCGAGATACTTAGACAGTTTTAACTCTTATCAAAGAGTATGTATAGTTTAGGCTCATGCACCAGGAGCGATTTGAAGTTTTGTTTATGTTGAATCTTCGGCTTCAAATTCTGAGGAAAGATTGCCCCCAATTTGAAATTTCAGCTTCTTCTCATATTTGGTTGACTCTTTCACTTGAATTCCTCTACTTTGATTGGCAAGGATACTTGTTTCCATATCATGAGCACAGGTAGCTAATTCTTCAAAAAATTTTGGTTGGATTCCTTTTAAAATGTATTGGAGGCCCTAATGCATGTCTTGGACGCACATCTCAATTACAGATTGTTCGAAGGCGCGATCTCTGCAATCAAGGCTTGAACTTCTCCATCGATTGATGTAATCAATGACGGGTTCATCATTCCACTGTCGAATTTGGCTTAATTCAAGCATGCTAATAGTTCTTTAAGTGCTGTAAAATCGATTCAGGAATTCCTGCTCAAGTTGACTCCAACTGTCAATTGATCCAGGAGTAATATATGTATACTAATCAAAAGCATTACCTTTAAGGGATCTAAGAAGTTGCTTGACAAGTAGATAGCCTTCAGTACCTGTATTGTCGCACATTTCAACAAAGTAGGCTATATGCTGTTTTGGATTTCCTTTCCCGTCAAATTCTTGAAGCTTGGGAGGTTGATAACTGATTGGCATTTGAAAACTACATATCTTTTGAGTATATGGTTCGACGTACCCGTGAGAAGGTCTAGTGCTTCCTTCATAATATTCTTCAATTGTTTTTGTAATAACATTCTTTAGTTGATTTATCGAGATTAATTCATCAGAAGAAACTTGGATGTCTTGTACTTCTTTTATAGTTTCATATCCAACTTTGGATTGAAATTGTACTTGAGCAATCTTAGTAGATTTGACATCATTTGCAGTTTTCGGTTGCTTTGGAGCAGTTTAACTTGTTTTTCCARTACCATCAAGGTGATTCAACAATTGAGMAAGGGTGATATYTCGTCGTTGGGAACTCTCTACAACCTTCTACYAATTTGGCTAACTTCGCGATTTGTTCTTCAACGRTGCAGTATCAATCATCATAACTGATACAATAGATGAAGTTGTGGTAGAATCTTCATGACAGAACTTCCCCAATTGCAAATCTTGGCGATCAACAGTTGCAGAGTTTACGGAGTACCCACCATCATCTTGTTTGGATATTTTTTATTTGGTTCCAACATTCAAGAAGGACATGGTCATTCTTATGGTAGATTTGATGCTCATTTTTCCTTCTTAAAGAGGAACATCCATGAACATGGGGTTGGAGTATTCGTCAATGAACATGGGGTTGGAATATTCGTAGATAAACATAGGGTTGGAGCATTTATAGATCTGATTATCTGAGAAGTACTCCTCCATTTCTTTTCCAGCATCAAATGACACTCTACTCCGCATCACAATTACTGCATATGTGGCTGACATGGTTGATTTAGTACCAGCACCAATCATTGCATATCTGGATGGGGTAGCTTTTGAGATATTGTTCTTGAGGGCTATTAATGAATTTGATTTGATTTGATTTGAAGAGAAGAGTTGAATGGCAGAGATTATCCCACTAGGTATGCCAAAATTTATTTATACTAATCTCTCGTCTGTAAAATAATATGAAAATAAGAGGAATTCGAAACAATGTATTAATCTTATAAATTTGATAAAATGCGTCTTACAATCTCTGAAATGTTCTTTTGGCAAGAACTCAATCCGTTGATTCTTCTCTTTGAAATTTGCCAAGGGTTTTGCAGCTTGATCTCGGGATTTTGACTCTTTGAGAGTTTTTGAGAGATTCACAACTTGATCTCAGGATTTGGACTCTTTGAAATCGTTCGAGGGCTTTGCAGCTTGATCTCGGGATTTCAAGAGAAATTTAACTTCTCTAAACTTGAACTTCAGGTCCTCAATCTGAATTTCTAGATCGTTTGAAATCTTTCGAGGACTTTGCAACTTGATCTCGGAATTTGGAGAGAAATTTGGCTTTTCTCAATTTGAACTTCTGGTCCTCAATYTGAATTTCTGGATCTCTTCCTCTTGTTCTTGGTCTTTATTTATAGGCAAAGCGAAGTGATTTGATTGATCGAATCCACATTCAGGGGTGACATGGCACCAGTTGATTCGTCATGCTTCATCCTTGATTTTCATTCGTTGAGCCTTGTCATCCTTGGCATATGTCATCATTTCATTGATTGACATGTCACATACTTTTCAATTTAATGGGAATATTTAAAATTAAATTTTAATTATCTAAATAGATTATGAAAATTTAATCTAATAAAATTTACAWATCTACAATAGCGACTAGGTATAATGTGTCACTAGTGAGCATATCGAGAAGACAAATCTTTATTTATCTTCCATTAATGGCAGTAGAAGGGGGTTGTAGTCCTTCCCGTATCATTACCATTGTCTACATGGAGAGACCATTGCACTATATTGCAATATGGAATTACAAAATCAATTTATTTTCATTAACATCTTTTATGATCGAATTTTTTATATATCTATAGGTACATATGGACGAGGATTTKTCCTTTATCACCRGTGTATCTTCAATGGTCCAGATAGTATTTTCCCAACATTGACGACTAGGATGTTCCATTACCCGATAGGATCCAACATTGGACTACATGATATTGGTATTTTTTATTTGTACATCATTTACACTTTCTTAGTGTATAGACTAATATTTGTTGATATATGCATTCATTTTTTATACATCATTTACAATTTACATGTTATTGATATCGTTATTATTTAACTAAAAAATATAAAAATTAAAATGCAACATATCAAAAAAACTACATATAATATAGAAATTGAGTGTAAAATATCCAAAATAAAACTATATAAAAATATAGAAATTCAGATACAACATATCCCAAAAAAAAAAAAAAACTATCTAAGAATTCAGAAATTGAAATGCAACATATCCAAAATAAACTACCAAACAACTAGAAGTTAAGGTGCCACGAACCTGTCTGCTTCATAGACTATCCACAACCTGCTCCTTGTCCTCCTCATCTTGATCTTTTGAGATATATACCCTACACAATTCCATACTCGATATGTAATCTTGAATGCCTGAGTGCTTGTGAGAAGATGACGGTACTTCGATGAAGCTGGAAAGGGATATTAATAGACCAAATACAGTCACTGCAAATATATAGACCAATATATATACACTCGTTAATATTCTACATAATTTAATATATTCAGTAAATATAAACAATCAAATTTAATACGTATTGCGACATCTTAAATAGCCTGAAAAACAGGTACATGATCGTTCATTTGTACTCAAGGATGAGTAACAGAAAGGAACCTATCCATATAGTCCTTAGAGGTAGCATATGGAGGTCAAGCTGGYGTGGCAAACATACAAGATACATGACGGTGTCTACTAATAATCTTTTAAATAGAAGGGTCGAAGTAGTACCTAGCGACTTATTTACATACACTCGCCTGCCGATGTACATCTAACGAAATCATGTGCGATATCGGAATAGTCTGAATGAGTCCAAACTGTCGAAGTAGCCGATCTRACATACAYGGCTTGACCACATCAAGAAATGCAATGCGACCATGTAGCATCGTAATATAAAGCATCTGGATATAAGATTGTAGAAAATATTCCATGTAACCTAAAAACAAATAATATTAGTATTATTTTGTCAAAAAATAATAAAAATTACAAATAATATTTGAAACTCATACCTCCTCAACTCTCATAGAATCAAGCCGCATCTGATACTAAACGAGAGCCATGTGAGTATTTTGGGGATCAATAATCTATCTCAATTAGTGTGGCTCTCGATCACTCTATTTGTATTCTCAGATGGATGAAATATGGAAAGTTGCTCAAAAATCCAAGCGTAATTTAATAAAATCATTTTCATAAAAAAAAGATATTTATATTAAGCACCTCTAACAGAGTACAACATCCACCAACTGTCTGCAATCTGCTCAGAAAGCATAATTGAACTGCAGGAACAATTGGGCCAAGACGACAGCGCCCCAACCATAATCAAGAATCCTACTCAAGTATTGAATAAGTGGCCATATATTGGCAGTAAATTTTTCCTCCGGCTTATCGACAAAAATAGATGCACCCATCATATAAGTGAGCCAAGTGGGGGATAATGACTCCAGAGAAATCCCATGCTCCATCGCACGCAAACGGGCAATAACAAATCTAAGTTACCTAACCTAACACTCTTCTAGGAACTCGAGGATGTTTAATCTAGATTCTAGGTGATTGAGCACAAAATGTCATCTCTATGCATCCTGTGCTGAACCGGTTTGCCACCAATAGCAATCCCAAGAATAAAGTGAAGTCGTGCAGAGTGAAGGTCATCTCACCAAATGGCATGTGGAAACTATTAGTTTTCGGATGTTATCTCTCAACAAATGCAAACACTAGAGGCATGTTGACGTGCGATAACATTGAACGACTAAGTACTATATGCATAGAGTTATCCAGTAGCTGCGCGGCCACATGATCGTGGATTTATCTCCACTTTCGTAAGTGATCTGTGTGAGTGTGACACTTAAGTATGACTCTTTCTATTTGTATTATATTAAGAAAGAATGTACATTCTTAAAAGAAAATAACTATAATAATTTGGAATATTTCAAAAAAATGAAATGTATACATGTCCCTACCAAATGGAATGTGTGGCATGACCTCCAAAACTRGCCAAGATACTAGTATCTGATGGCCCTCTGAAAATGAGACTGGTCATCTGCCAATCTGTCTCGGCAGCTTGGCTATGGCTCCAGCCGTTACCACGCTCTCCTTGACTCTCGTCTAGGATACCTCTGCCTCGTCTAGGAATATGGCCTCCTATTTGATCTCATCCACCCTAACCGCTCGATGATGGCCACCATGTCTAAATCCACCAAGAATACATAACTCTCGTAATCCTTGATGCCGTGGATGGCTCTACAGAAATCTCTAGTGGATTCACATACTGGCTAGATTTCAGTCCCTACTTGTAACAACTAGAGTTCGGAGAATGTGCTACTCACCACATGGTATCCTCCTCATCTTGTGGTGCCTRAGCCTCTGCAAGCATAGTGGGACGAGTACTATAGCCTAAATCTGCATGATTCGAAAACGACCCGAGGTTGTACCTCTATGACGTCCAATATAATTATAATCTAATTTCTAATATTATGAAATCAATTATTAAAAATTGAGCTATTAGATTCTAAATATTAAACTTTTGTAAGTCTTACAATTGCCCACCAAAAACTCATATTTATTTTACATAACTATTTTTAATTTAAGAATTTTTTTGGACTAATGTCCAATGTCTAAAATTTTAAGGACTAATGTACAATTCTAACAGTTGAGAGACTAAAGTGGAAATACACTATGTACGGAACGGTATTTTAGTCCACAATACATAAATATTTATTTGATAAACACACTTTTTTAGATTATCATCAATTTTTGTCTGCTAATGTGCAATTCACTAAATATTTAGGAACTAAAGTGTAAATACTAAAATTATGTATTAAACAAACTTGTAGTCCCTATAATAGCATCCATATTTATTTTCGCAGAACTATTTTTAATCTAAGAAGCCTTTTTTTTAGCTAATGTTCAATTTCAAAAAGTTTAGGGCACTAATGTGCAATCAAAAATTAAGAGATTAAAGTAAAAATGCACTATATTATGGAGTGTAACCCATACTTAGTAACTACAATAAATTAATATTTTATTAAACACATAATTTTAATTATTTGAAACTAATGTGAAATTACTAAAATTTCTAGGAACTAAAATGGTAAATACTAGAAATTATGTATTAACACAAACCGCGACTCTAACCGCGTTTTCGAGAAAATATTTATCAAATGACAAAAGTCTTAATCATTGTGCAATTTACTAAAGGTTACAGGACTAAAAATAAAATTATAAAATTTAATGGATTAAAAAAATTAATATTAAACGGTGCTCCTATAATTCTTTACACAAATTCATGTTATTCTATAGAATTCTTAATTTATCAGAAACTTTTTACGCTAATGAGTAATCTGTAAAAGTTTAGAGGTTAATATACTAATCCAATCTAAAAGTTATATTAATTAACTACTAATAGTTTTGATGGATAACTCCTTCTTAGCG
>MEJB01000008.1:2131991-2198875 GCA_001752375.1 Rhazya stricta | reverse complement strand
TTATGAGTTACAGTGTACAACCTATCCCTCAATCTCTTAGGCATGTATCTGTTAATTATTTTTGGCATCCAACTGGAGGCAAAGGGTTAGAATTAATTCGAGATTACCTACCTGAACACATTTTGAGCAGACTAAACTTATTCGCAGTTTGACTGGAGGCAAAGGGTTGGAATTGATTCGCAATTTGACCTCGTGATTTAGACTCTTTAGAAATTTTCGAGGGCTTCGCAGCCTCTTGAGGAGTTGTCGAGGGCGTCGCAACTTAATCTCGAGATTTGAAAAGAAAGTTAATGCTCTTTCTTTTAAGCTTCTCTCAACTTGAATTTTTAGACYTTCATATGAATTTATGGTCCTGAAATGTGAATTTCTGGATCTCTTYCTCCTGTGCTTAATCYTTATTTATAARCAAAGCRAATTGATTTGATTGRTCGAAGTTRCACTTAGGAGCGACGTGACGTCAGTTGATTCATYAAGCTYCATCCTTGATTTYCATTGGTTGAACCTTRTCATCCTCAAYACATGTCATCATCTCATTGGTTGACATGTCACATRTTTCTAATTTAATGGGAATATTTGATTATTTTTAATTATTTAAAAAGATGATGAAAATTTTATTTAATTAAATTTTCATATCTACAAATTGCCCCTGAAACTTGGCCACAYGTACAATTCGAGGATGGGTTGTTGAGTGGATAAAGTCCAACTCAATTTACATTATTTGGGTATAGATCCAATAATTTGGGTTATTTTTCTTGAATCGTACTTAAGATATTTGGGCCCCTTCATTATCCAATCAATGGGTCTTTTTCTTCAATTTGCTGGGCTTGCCCCCTTTTTTCTTCGATTTGTTGGGCTTCTTCTTCTTTCAATTCGTTGGGCTAATTCTTTCTACCTCCATCTTTCTTGGGTTGGAACTTACTAAATCTAATTTCAAATAACCAAATATAATCTAAATTACATATTCATATAGATACATATTAGAGTTTGTATATATCTCCATATCACATACTGATACATCATGGAGTGGTGATAGGCTTATCTTTTATAACACAAACTCTTCCTTTACTCAATCTATCATAATTAATCTAAACATACTATTATTTATTAGAGTTGTTGAGTCGTGATAAGGACTTATTTTTCTAATTCTAAACACAACTCTCTTTTCTTATCTATATATATACATCTCAACTACATTAAACTCCTTCTCATTTTTATTTTTCTTTGCATCACTTAAATTTGAGTATTTTAGTAAGTCCATCTGTGCCCCAACTTTGACGTTTTGGTAAATCATCGTTATGTCTTTTTAATTTTTCTTACTTTAATAAGTCACCATACTATTATTTACATAAATAAAATCTCCTGTATTACCGACTTTAACAAGAGATGTAAGAACAAGATAAAGAAAGAGTTAAACTTTTATCTTCTTACTTCTATCTTCTTCTTTGTCATAAGGAACTTAATTTTTTTTTAAAAGACTTAATTTTTTTTTTTTAACTTTTTGATGCTCCTTGTCCTTTTATTTATTTTTTGTCGTTGCCCTTTTCCCCCCTTTACTGCTGCCCTTTTCCTTTTTTTTTTTTTTTTAATTCTGTCCCTTTTGTTTAAACCATGCTTGTGTGGGCCTTTTTTTCCCTTCTTTACCTTTTGGCCTTTTTTTTTTTTTTTTTGGGTGGTGAGCTGGTAGACGGTAGCCTAAGTGCCTTCTCTTCTTCTTTTCTTTTTTTTTCTGCCAAGCCCCCCCCTTTTTTTTTTTTTTTTTTTTTGTGTGTGGCAGGCCTGCTAAGGATGGCCCAGAACCAGCTGCCCATTCCTCTAGCAGCATTTATTCGTGTGGGCTAGGACCCAAGACTTCAGGCCCAGACAGCCCATACCAAAGCAAACCCAACAACCCAATGCTTCAATCTTATTGATTCATGGGCTGAGAGAATGCGGCCCAAGACCGGTGGCCCATTCATGGGTCAAGAGAAACGGTCTAAGACCGACCCAGACCCGGAAGCCCAAGCCTTCAATTTCCCACTTCCTAGGACCCAAGACTTCAGGCCCAGACAGCCCATGCCCTAGCCAGCTCGCTTCGTGGGCCAAGAGAAGGAGACCTAAAATCGGACAGCCCAAACCCGGTATATCCCAGATCTTCTTTGCTTCACCGATCCTCCTTTCTTCCCGTTCTCTGACGCGGCACGACGACGGACAGCGATGACGACCATCTTCCCGCCTTCTATTTTCAATCTACAGCAGCAAGATTGTAACGGCGTTTGAGGATCTCCCTCTGTTTCGGGAGGTGGCCTAGCAACGATGACAGGTGTCGCGGCGAGGAGACCAGRCACCTCTCCGTCAGTAGCGACTACCAAACTTCGATGCGCTTTGCAGCGGTGACCAAGAAAACCTCTGCCTTCTAGTCCTTTCCAATCGAGTCCAGTTGCAACGAGCTTCGCATTGGTGACGATGAGGCCATGGCGGCGGGTGATGGGCGTCGATTGTCTTCTACCTTCTGCTTCTTCCGGTGGTGACCATGGAGACGACTTCAAGTGGCGAAGAAGGCGAGACAGTGATGGCGGAAGTAATGGTGAGTTTTGGGGCCGCTGTAGCAGTCCTGGCTTCTATTTCTTTCGGCGATTAGGCAAGGCGGCGGCGACGACAATGAGCTTTGCAACGGTGAAGACCTGCAACATTTCTCYCTCCCTTCTGCCGATTTGTATCGGCGGTGCCGAGAAGAAACCTTTCRGCCTTCTCTTTACCTCTATCATCATCATCGAACTCCAGATCTAGCACAGATGGCCTGGATGAGGCATCAAATGTTTCTGCCAAGTCTGTTGAGCATTCAACCTCCGCACGGCACCTGCCATGCCGCCATCAACCACCACCGTCCCACGTTTACTTTCTGCAAAAATTTGGTTCTGCAGCACAAAGTAAGATTTAGGTACGAAGCTCTTCAGTACTCAAAGTAGTACAATGCACCATCAAAGATGTCTTTTTACTGGGTCCTTCCTCTTCTTTCTTCATTTGTGTGGATCCATCGATTGTGTGGATCCATCGATATAGTAGTTGTATCGGATAATATAAAAGATATCGAATTCATAAAAAAATAAATTAAAAAAATAAAGCTTCAATGATAAATGACTAATTCAATAACATATCATCCAAAAAGGTTATATCATGGTTTTAGAACAAAAGAGTTAGTTCATAATCATTTGAATGAAAATAAATACAACTTRAAGGTTGAGATAGAAAAATATCACGAAAGATAATAAACTCGATTGTCTTCAATTGGTTGATCTTCTTTTTCTTCCCAAAAGCTTCTTCTAAGCATTCCAATGTATACTCCAAGGTCCAATGAGAAAGAGTTATGTTCTTGGCAGTCAAGGGGATGTTTTATAGCATCTACAATTCTTTATTGAGTCAAAAATATATGAAACTTTCCTAAACTATCCAAAATTCATTCAAATCGCAACACAATCATAAAATTGCCTTAAATTCATAAAATCGGTGCCAGCTTTGACCAAATTGGCATCGATTTCAGCTCGAAAATGGTCCTACTGTTCAGGAATTGATCCACATCGATCAAGAATTGGCATAATTAATATTGAATCGATGTCGTTTATGATGCTTGTGCAGCGTCAGGTCAATTTTTTCTTTTTGCTACCTACACTGAACCGACGCTGAATTTGTGATTTTCCTTCGGTTTCAAGTTCCTCCACATTAGGGCCATTTTGATCCAAAAATCAACATTGGATTCCTCTGGTTTGACGGGAATTGAAGTTTTTCTCTTGAGTTGGTGACAGTTTATATACCGATGCTTGTTTGGATAGTTCAGACTCGAAACGATGTCTGAATTGGGATAGAACAATGTAAGATAATTTGATAGAGATTTATTGTGGAGGTTAAAGTATTTAGAGAATATTTTTCTAATACAAGGGGATTGGAAAGGATGCACCTCTACTATACAAAGATAGCGAGAAAGCTAAGATAACCTTTTAAACAATTTATAGAGCAGTTGATTTGCCTAGAGTGATTCAAAATTGTAGTTTGCAAGCAATTGTGTGGTATTGGTGGAGCATGAAAGTACAAATTTGAATTTTTAGCTAATTACATAATTAGTATTATGTTAGCATTAATAGAGAGTCACTTAAACTCCATTTGATAACGCAATTCAATACTTATTACTCAACGAATTAAGATCATGTAATAATATAGTTTTGTAATATTTTAAAACATTAAGAGATTTTTAATTCTTTCTATAGATTATAAGTGATGATAGTCTGACTTAATATATTAAGGTTCGATGGATAAAACTGAGGTATGAAGTTTGAATCTAAATTCTAAAGTCTGGAAGTGATATTTGAAATTTGAAAAGTAATTGAATTTGGTAATCTAACTTGAAACGTTTTAATATATTGAGTCAGAATATTATYAATTAAAAGTTATGGAAGGAATTAAAAAAGCTATAAAAACATTTCGAAACTAAATTATTAAACGAAAATTGTTCYGCTTAAAGCTATAAAGATATATAGTTACGAAGCATTCAATTCATTCTGTTTTAAATATTGAATTGGACTATCAAACAAAACCTAAGACATTGTCATTACATTCAATATTAAATATTAAACATYCAAAATAAATTTAGAGTGAATTTTGAATGTATATAAGTATAACTATTTTTTAAACCTTAAACTTGAATTTTATCCGAGAAACCTTAATTATTAAAGAAAAAATGCATTGCAATTCGCACGCCGTGATCTTTGCTTGTGAAATTATTATTATCTAAAACATGAATGTGGTTTCGGGGTCCCACAATCTGACACTGCCAAGAAGATTGGTCTAGCAATTGCAATTGGCATGGATATCCTTACCGAAACATGCCGTGCAATTGGCATGGATAACGATGCAGAAAAAATAACGTGCAACTTTGGGTTGTCGCAACTCAACTGGCGACGAAGTTTCCCCTCTCTTTGTCGACTTCTGTTCATCGTCCGTTACATGATTATTACATCCGTCCGATCCCTGTCTAACTGCCCGTTTCTAGGACAATTGTCCGAGTTGCAGTGCACTCAACGTTTTTCTGTTGTGGGTATGTCGTTTGTTAATACGTAATTATATTTAAGAAGGATTAAATTTATAATCAATGCTCCATTCAATTTAGCATAACATTTATAGAACTAATACTTTTAGTAATTGTGGTTATAAAAATCTAATGAGAAGKTGAAAATCTGAAGTTTTTGGTACAATTTTAATTTAAACATGATTTTAAGTTAATTTATAGCTATTTTTATATTTATTATACTTTATATTAGGAATAACTGAAGTAATACTTTTCCATAACTAATAAAATAACAAAAAAAAAAACTCTTGCATTGAAGAAGAGAATAGAATTGCAATATTAAAAAAATAATTAGTAAAAGTTAAATAAAATTATATTTTTATTTAACACTAAATGTTTATTATTACACTAAATAATTATAAATTACTACAATTGATACAATTCAGAAACAATGCACGGAATATTCGAATTCACAAAAGATTCCAGAATCAACTGTTTCGTTTTTATGAAAATCGAATCAACCAAAATCCCTTGACAAGCCAAGGCTTTTGTCCCAAGATTCCGAATATTGATACTTTTTGAATGAGTTTGAGAACTCGATGAATAAAATATATTATCATCCAATTAGATTATCGCTCTTTTCGTTATATAGTTTTATGAATATAAAAATAAATTTGCAATAAAAGCGGCATCCAATCAGACAACGTGTTCGTTTGCAGGGCTGCASATTTTTAAAATGTGGACCAAACTTCTGTGGACTAACTTGGAATTGTAGCTCGTTTACACGACGATAGTTGCAGTCCGTTGGGTTGGTTTACTCCTTTTCCGTTTTCTTCATGGAGAACTATTTATCAATACTTTTGCGAATTAAATTTTCTTTAGGTGGAGAAACTGGCTTCGTGTATTTATTCTTTTACACGAATATATATATATATTTCTGAAAAGGTGAAATTGCCATTCCCTATATAATGGAGTAGGAGTTCATTCTAAACGTCCAGGGAAAAAAAAAATTCTGATTACTTGGCGAATATTTCGGTTGTATATTTTATTAAAATTTCTCAAGTAGATGTGGAACTTGGAAAGTTTGAACGGCCGTTAACATGACCTTGATCCAGAGCATCCGTACATTTCTCAATGGTCCCTCTTCCTCCAACGGGGACAAAACCCACGTCGCCCAGAGGACGCAGAAGAAGGCGTGGAAACGAGCGAGGAAAGAATTCAACCACCTATAAAACGCCCATTGACGGTTACGTTCCTCCAACCCAGTTATTTGCATAAATGCCACAATTAGAAAGAGTGAATTGAATGAATGAATCGAGATACCACCGTCAGCAATGTCCCTCTCTCGCTCCTCAGCCTCTCCCTCTAATAATTATCCTTGTATAACAGTTTGACATAGACCACAAAACACAAAGAACCCAACTATCAGCAAAACCACAACCACAGCTACGCACTGCCTCTTATCTTCACATATATATTTAACCAAACCCAGCTTCATCATCTCCAAAATCTCCACAGCACTAGAGCATTTGCAGTGTAATGTTCTGTTTCTCAGTTCCAAAAACAGTTTCAAAGAAAAAGATCTTGGAGTTGATCTAGCAGAGGGCTGAAGGAAAAGAGCTAAAACTTTTGGGAGGCAGGTTTGATAGGTGGGGTTAAAACCCAGGATTAACAAGTTGTAGACAACACGGCTATTTACAGAGTTAATCGACCTCTAATACATGTCCGGGCAGTACGACGAAAGGGTTGTGTAAGCGAGAGCAACAACCCTTCGCCGCACGGCGGACGTGGCGCTCTGCCCTCCGAAGGCGGTAGTCCTTCCGACCTCCTCTTCCTCGCCGGCGGCGGTTTTTAAGTTTCTCCCGTAGTAGCTAGGTTTATAGGACTATTATTTAGCTTTAACTAAAATTCTGTAGTTTCATTTTAGAAAAATTCTCTGCTTAGTTTGGTGTTTTTAATTGCTGCCGAGTAAAAGATCGTCCACAAGATGTTGAGGATCAAAAGGGTTCCTACAGTTGTTTCAAACTACCAAAAGGAAGAGGGGGAGGAAGGTGCTCGCCCAGGAGGAGGATGCGGCCGTAATTGCTTCCGAAGCTGTTGCCTTCCAGGTATTTGACCCTGTGAATTTCAAAGCTAATATTTCTTGCTTAAAGATTTTGCCTTTTCGCATTGAAATGTGATAGAGTCTTTCTGGGTTCTGGTTAAATTGAACTATAGGGGCAAAGCTCCCGATGTATGCTTTCAAGAGGGTAAACAAAGCTGCTGACGAGAAGGGCGTACTTACCTATGATAACAATGAGCCTCCAGTTCCATTCTTGGATTCTCTTCTACTAGGGGAGGTAAAGAACTCTTAAATTTTCTTCTATGATACCAGTTTTATATCTACAAGAATCTTTATCCATGGCTTTCATTTGCAACTTGATGTTAGTGGGAGGATCGCATGCAAAGAGGACTCTTTCGCTATGATGTCACGGCCTGTGAAACCAAGGTCTTTACCCCCTTTTTCCTCTTTCTCTCTCTCTCTCTCACACACACACACACACACACATTTATTAGATTCTGCTTCTGCAAGCTAGTACATTACTGAGATCAATGTCTTCTACAAATTGAATCTTAATTTGTGCCAAATGAATGCTGGTATAGGTGATTCCTGGGAAGTACGGCTTTATTGCACAACTGAATGAAGGCAGGCACCTTAARAAGAGGCCCACTGAGTTTCGAGTTGATAAGGTCTTGCAGCCTTTCGATGAGAACAAGTTCAATTTTACTAAAGTTGGGCAGGAAGAAGTGCTCTTTCAGTTTGAACCAAGCCAGGAGAATGAAGTCCAGTTCTTCCCCAGTGCACCAATTGATGTGGAGAGATCTCCCAGTGTCGTTGCTATCAATGTCTGTAATAATTCCGAGCCAGGCTTGTTACAATGTTCCTAATAGAAATTCAATTTTATTTGACTAATTTTTGTTTCTGTCAAATTTAACAGGTCAGCCCAATTGAATATGGACATGTGCTGTTGATCCCCAGAATTCTTGAATGCTTGCCCCAGAGGATTGATCGTGACAGCTTCTTGCTTGCACTCTACTTGGCTGCAGAAGCAGGGAACCCATACTTCCGACTGGGTTACAATAGCTTGGGTGCATTTGCCACCATCAATCACCTTCATTTCCAGGTTTTGCCATCTGCAATTTGTTTTATCTTGCCTTTGACATTAACAGCTGGCTAATTCTCTGTGACTGATTGGGATTCTATGATTGCACTGCAGGCCTATTACCTGGCTGTGCCATTTCCTATTGAAAAGGCTCCTTCTAAGAGTATCACCACTACCGCTGGTGGAGTGAGAATCTCTGAAATTCTGAATTATCCAGTCAGAGGTCTTCTTTTTGAGGGTGGAACTACTGTGGAGGATTTGTCCAATGTTGTTTCTGATTCCTGTATCTGCCTTCAAGACAACAACATCCCTTATAATGTTCTCATCTGCGATTCTGGAAAACGGATTTTCCTCTTGCCTCAGGTAAGAATGTTCTTCCGCATGGTCTCCTTCCATGCTCTTTGTTTTGCTTGCAATCAACCTACCTTTTCTTTTTATTTTTTCATATTAAATATATAATTTGGTCTGAATTAGTTACTTTTCTGTGAATTGTCTTGAATGCAATGGACAGTGTTATGCGGAGAAACAAGCTCTAGGAGAAGTGAGTCCAGAGCTTCTTGATACACAAGTTAACCCTGCGGTTTGGGAGATAAGTGGACACATGGTGTTAAAAAGGAAGGAGGATTATGAGGGGGCTTCTGAGGAAAATGCTTGGAGGCTCCTGGCTGAAGTCTCTCTTTCTGAAGAGAGGTTYCAAGAAGTGCAAGCTCTCATCTTTGAAGCCATCGCTTCTAGTGTAGAGGGAAAGCAGGAAACTGCCAAGCCGAGCTTGCTTGAGGAGCAGGATGTTAGTTCTTCATCCCTTGAAGACGTGGATGGCCTGAACAAAGCATCCCATCCTACAATGGTGTCTGTGTAGTAAGCATGGTTATTCTCCTTGAGAATTGGCCTTCGAGTGGATTGGCAGAGTATGGCTTTGGTGATACCTTATTAAGTATTTAACTGTTATTATTGGAGCTGTTCTTGCAATTTATGTGGTTAAATAAGCAACTAGTTTGCTTTGGCTGTTAAAATGTGGTCTTATATTTTCTGGATATCATGGTGGTGAACTATTATTATGTGCTCGGCAAGTAATGTAAAATACTCATGTTGTAATAAATGCAAACGATTAGTAGACTTCTTAAAGCCCCTCTTCATCTAAAATAAGCACTGTTTGTACCAAAACAGAATGGCTTCGGATGCAATAAATGCAACTAGAAGCTTCTGTTTGCAATGTGGTTGGGATGCTGTTAAATCTTGCGAAGTTAGATTTAAGTTTGGAATTGGTTACCAAGTGATGGCTTCGAAGAGGTTGCAGCATTTTAGCCTGCCTGGGTCAGCAGTTTAATTGGAGGGAACTTGGGTTTAATTTGCTAATGCTACGAAGGAGAGTTACAATAGAGGCCATAATGTCTAGGCCATATCTGTTAAAAACAATTGGGAAGGCTTATAGGTGATTCCTGTATGAAAATAGTTGCTTTTCGCCACTAAAGTTCTCTGTATGAAGAGTCCTTTTTCATTGCATTAGGAATCTGGACTGTGGTGGGAAAGGAGGGGCTGGATCTATTTTATTCAGAAACAAGTGGAGACCAGTCTCATAACATCATCATTACTCGATCTAACACAGATGATTAATTACATCTTAATTTGTTGACAATTTACAAATTTATATAAAATTTAATTATATAAAGTTACGTATAATATAAAAATTAATTTATAAGTTGTCGACAGAATAAACACAAATGGCAAAATATTCGGAATAAATATAAAAGTTAATAAGTTACATATAATTTTGTATCATTCAGTTATGTATAACTTGTAAATTCTTAACAAATTAAGACCCACCATAAAACGTTTCAACACAAACAAACCCATCTGTACTAGATTTAGTAGGCAGTATTGTAGTTTCTGTAGTGTAAGCTGTTCAATATGTGCTGATGGTAGTTTCAGAAAAGTAAACAAAGAAGCACCTGCTAAATGGCATAAGAAAAGTAGATCCTAGTCGACAATAATTCTTGAAAATAAATGGATCATAAGCTCAAAATTTTGCACCCAACGGAATAGATGGAGGGAGGCATTGGTCCTGAGTTTTACTTGTTTTTCTTTGTTTGTTTTTGTTTTTTTTTTTTTTCTTTTGGAGTGGTGATGGGGGGCCGGGTTGGGGGCGGGGGTTTGCAGCAGGCCTGAGGTCAGGCTACAGGGCAGATAAATAAAGAATTAATCTCCTTTGAAAAAGCTAAAGTTTTCTTCTTGGATAGGATAACGAGAATAAATAAAAAAATCGTACATGCACAATTCATATTAAACTTTATGTGGTACACCTTATTATTGTGTACGGTAGTTGCTCTCCCATTGTTATGACTTATGAGGCACGGATTCTGCTATTCTTTTGACGTTCAAATTTAGCACTGAAAATGCAGATTTGTAGTCCCAGAACGGAAGCTTCAAGAGGATAAACTTATATTCTCAGCACAAAAGAATAACCTCGGCAAGAATAGTAGCATCGAGGCATATAAGTCGAGAACAAAAGGACGGCTGAAATCAATATAAGGATATGAATTCCGGCAGAAAAGTTGCTTCCTAGAAGCCAAAATTAAGCAATATAAACAACAAAGCAACGTAGCACTCACCAAGAGCAACATCCGATGACCAATCCACCTATAGGTTCAGAAAATATGATTTGAGCAATTTGAAAGGCATAAGGGTGTTCCTATACTTGCCAAGAACATCAATGGTAGAAAATCTTCTAATGAAAGATCCGAAAAAGAAACAACTAAAAACAACTAACACTTACCATTTAATTTTGAAAACCAAAAGAAAATTCAAAACATCAAATATGAAACTTTGAGTTTACAAGATAGTAGTATTTTACTACTTAAAAGTTAAAGTCTTCTCAATTATGTGACTGCCTTCTAAACTGCATTAAAAGACAGACTAGATAAAATTAAATTAATAGAAAATGTTTGCAATGCTAAAAGACTAACCTGCCCAAAGAAGAAAAACTACTACTAAGTGCATCAATTGACAGTTTTATTCTCTTAGTAAATTAATGTAGTTTTACTTTGAATATTTCTGGAGTAATAAAGAAGAAAAATGAAACAATGTTCCCTTTGGAATGGGGAGGGATGAGTCCATGTCTATTCAGGCTCTATCTTTTTATTCAAAAATAATTAGAAACTTCAAGACTCGGTCAAGGGGTAAAAAGATTGGAACAAACAGTTGGGTCAGTCTTCAGTTCGTGGCTTTGAATATATATCAGTTGGGAAACACGATCGATGAGCTATTCCCAAGTACTTAAGTGCTTGGTTATCCGTCGTAGAAGGCTTGTCTAATGCGATTTATCTCTMKAGGAGTTTGTGGGGTTCATGGATAATAGTCTCCCTTGTCAAAAAAAAGAAAGGGTTCTTTGTGTTCGAACCTAGTCAACCAATGTATTCGAAAATAGACCCTCCTTTAATTAAAAGGGCTTATCTATTAAATAACTTGTAAAATGTATTATTGAATAACTAATATACCTATCTATATTACGCTATTTCATCCTAATATATTTTTTTAAATGATAAAAATACTCCATTGCTTATTATCCATAGGCGCCAATATGCACCAAAATCTTCTCTCTTTCTTCTTCAGTGTGACTCTCAGCAAAACAAGTGTACGCCATCGTACTCATTTGACAACTYGAAATCGAGAGTTTTCTCCTCATTTTACTCATCACATTTGAAGATCAAAGAAAGAAAAAGCCAACACCACTATAGAGGAAAAAGGTGAAATCTCTATCACCATATGTAAATTTCTAAACATGTATATATTACATTGCTTCGAATTTCTAAACATGTATTCATGTTGATTTGTTTCTTCTATATATGACATTGCATGAATTAAGTCCCCTTTTCTCRTTTACAAGCATGGGTAAACAATACCTATCACAAAAATTCTTCTATATATAACATTGCGTGAATTAAGTCCCCTTTTCTCGTTTACAAGTATGGGTAAACAATACCTATCACAAAATTGTTCACTATAATGCAAAACTATGGTGTAGAGGAACATAGTCATGCATAGTTATAATACAGATCAGTTTATCAATTTCTATAAATGCTAATTTGAGCTCATTATAAGCTCGAAATCTGTTTATTTGATTATAAACTGAAATGTTAAAAGAAAAAAAAAAAAGGATATCATTGTTATAGTTACCTTAAACAATGAAGTACTGTTATGAACTAAAATTGATATATTGCCCGTCATTGCATATATAACTGAAGTGTAATAGCATATACTAAGCTATCATAGGAATTTCCCTACATTTCTTGAAAAACTGTGGTGTAGAAGGCATAAACAGGATCTATCTGTTATTATATGACCCGTAATAGTGTTGTTGAGTTATGAGTCAAACTTCATATATTTCTTGTCATTACATACATAACATAAGTCTAAAATAGCATATAATAAGCTAACTTTCTTTTAATAGCATATACTGTGCAAACTATGCGTGAGGGCATACACAGGTAATCATTATTATGATGTAACGTATAATAGTGCTCCTATATTATGAGCCAAACTTCATATATTTCTTGTCATTACATACATAACTTAAGTCTAAAATAGCATATACTTAGTCCTAATAACATATACTTAACATTTCTTGCAAACTATGGTGTAGAGGGCATTCGCAATGATTGACTGTTATTATGTGACCTATAATAGTGTCCTTATGTTATGAGCCAAACTTAATATATTTCTTATCATTGCATACATATCTTATTTCTAATAGCATATACTAATCTACCATATGAAGTTCCAAATATTTCTTGTAAAATTGTGGTGTAGAGGGCATAAGTCGGACATCCCTGTTATGATGTGACACATAACAGTGTCTCATAGTTTATAAATTTCTGTAAATGATAATTTCAACTTATTATATTACATTAGCATGAAATCAGTATTTGTTTATAAACTAAAAGTATTCTTTGTTGAATTGCAGCTATGGTTTTCTCGGATAATTTATAGATATCTATTTGTTATTTTGGTGCGTTTGTGGAGAAAGAAGGAAGTGGTGGGTGGCATGGACATTTAATGGTCCAACAAAAGTGACCCCCTATTCTTGTTTCAAAAAATATTACCCATGTTGAGTTATATGAAACAATTCGAGGGGCAGTGAGGGTGGATTCTGAGGTAAATGATATAGGGATGACAAATATGGTGCCCGAAAATTTTAACTTTCTAATATCACCAATGAAGATTGATTGTTGTGAAATACTATCTCTCGGTTTGCAAGAATTTCCTCTTTATGTTACTCTTTTGGAGAAAGAAGTTGAGGAGAATGAAAAAGACGATGGTTTGGATGAGAATTAATAACAAGCATCATCTACTGTAGATGATTGTTTGAATAAAACACATATTGTATTATTCTATGAAATGCAAATAGATTGGGATGATGTGGATCCGGAAAGACAGGATCTTTCTAAAAATGTTTAAATGGCGGGTGGGAAATATAGAGGAATTAGCAGTTGAKTTAGGTTCAACTTCYCGTGGAACATCACTGAAGATCCCATAATGTAAAGATTTGCAAAGGAAGCAATTGTTCCCCAACAGAAAAGCTTACATTTAAGCTCTGTTTGCATTGAGTTGTCACTTTGAATTTAAAGTTAAGAATTCAAATAAATCCATTTATATAATTATTTGTCTTGATAAGAGATGTAAGTGGCGTTTRGCGGCCTGCAAATTGAATGAATTTGAAATGTTTGAAATTTGTACTTACCATAGGCAGCACACGTGTTCCGTGAGTGTTAACTGTTGAGATCATAGACATGCTACCTATTCATTAATTGGAACTCATATTACCTCTAAGTTTTAAGATGCTAGAAGGATTTGCAAACCGAGAAACATCATCCATGATGTTCTTGAAGAGCTTGGCATAAAAATAACCTATAGTAACGCATATTCAGCTAAATTTTTTGGTTATGGACTTGTTCGAGGAACACCAGATGATAATTATGCCAAATTTTCATTGTATCGTCATGTTTTTAAGTAAACAAATTCTGGCATAATAACATACATTGAAACTAAGATCGAATTTCTCAAATGATACCCGACTAGAAGAACTTCACTATTCTTATGTAGTCTCTATCTAATTATCTCCTCCTCGACTAGATCCCAGTTGCTCAGAATACTGAGAGCATGTGTTGTCCTATCAACCAAAAAGGGATGAAGAAACAAGATTAAAAACAGAGGATATAAGAAAGTTGAATAACAATGTAAAAGCTAGAAGCTAGAAGCTTCCCAGTTTGGCCAGTGATACAAATCAAACTAAAGATATTAAGCATAACGAACATTTTTTCTTGGAGATAATTGCATTTTTATTGATTATTGATATAAGGGAAAAAAATGAAATAATTAAGATAGAGAAAGAATCCTTATTTTCTTTTGAACTCACCTAATTAAAAAATTCTCAATTTTGAAAAGATAATAAAAGAAATCATACTTTCATACAACATCTTAATTGAATTATATCTAATGATCAATAAATTAAGTTTAATTCTATACCAGATGTATATTAAAATCTTAGTAACAATATAAATATTAATAGAATAGATTACATTGGAGTTGACAAACGATGACTATCAATATTATTAGATGGAATATGTTTCTTGCTTGTGATGTTTAGATTTTATTTATGAATCATATCTTTTTACATAAACTGAATTCAAACAAGTTGATACAATAATTGGTAGAACAACTCCAAACTCCAAGAATTGCAGAGGATAACACAAGCTCATATAGATTAGGTTTTTTGGAAACCAAAAATCAAAATCCAGTCTCGCATGCAATTGACATATAGAGAAGGAAAAGATAAAATTTCGTATAAACACATAAAAGCGATGAACACAATTTTGCGTGCAATTAAACATATTTTTGGAAGGTAATGGGAGGTAAATTTACATGTTTTGGCTCGGTTATCAAGGAGAAGCTGAAATGAAGATGAAACACTAGATTTGAAGAGCGCACACAACAAACCTTGAACAAAATGAGATAAATTCGGAAGTCTAGAACATGGGTAAGGATTATCTACTTAAGATGATTGTTGAAGCCTAAAAAAAGTTAAGAACAAACGCAGAGATAGGGGAGAAGACGAGTGGATTTGCAGAGCTTGCACAACAAGCCTTGGAGAAAACTAAAGAGATTATTCGAATCGAAAGCATAAGTTTAGTGAAGTAGATAGAGACTTCATAAGAATGGTAAAGTTAGTTGAATCGGATAGAGTTTGAAAAAACTCGATCCAAGACATAGGAAAGGAAAGAAATAGAAGTTCAGTAAAATTCTTCTTGACCTTAATAGTATTCTCAATTAGAAAACTAGGCRGCTCAAGAAAAAATTTATTCAACTTCTGCCTCTTACCTTCCTATGTTTTAAACCGAGTTTCTCAAATGCCCAAAAAAGTTAAGCACAAACACAAATATAGGGGAAGAAATGTGGATTTGCAGAGCGCGAAGAGCAGGCCCTTGGACAATACGAGACAGATCACAAGTCTGCATGAAGATGATCTACTGAAGATGATTGTTGAAGTATAAAAGTATTAAGTAAATATAAAGAATCCGTTATAAGAGTAAACAAGTCAAAAAATAATATTATATTATAAAAAATGTGTAAAAAGGTATGAAATGATATTTTGAAGTGATATTGCAATAATAGTGTTTGAAAATTTAATATTTTTAAATTCAAATTTCAAAAAATTCAAAATGTATTTGATGTAAAAATGGTTGAAGGATACGTAATTGTATATTACTATTCACTGTAAAAAGAAAAAAAAAATATTTCGATTGAGACACGCTATTTGATTCTCTAATTGAGATGCTAATTATTATTTTGTTTTTGCAGAAATACTCTTGTCCCTTGATACAAAAATACCTAGTATTAAAACTGTTTTTCATTCTTTTGTCACTCCAAATTCTCCATCTTCAGCACCGCTCCTCACCACCAGCCACCAGCCACCAGCCACCAGCCACCGGCCACCGCCATCAACTGACTGGAAACTCCACATTCTCCTACCAACCCCCACCACTATCGGCTACCGCTCTCCCATCACCATCAGCAACAACTGCTTCTGCCGTCGCAGCTCTRCGCCGTCTGAGCACATCAGGTATCACACTCATCTCATTTTCCTACCTTTCAGTTTTCTTATTTTCTTTCATTCATTGAGGTGCGACTCTTTTTTACTTTTTTCCCGTCGAATTTTCTTATTTTGATTTGCAATTTTTTCCTTTTTTGAAATCTGACTATTATCTGAATATTTATTTTTTGTGAAATTTGACTGACATTGATGGATTTTGTTGATCCGGTTTTTGCTCACTGCTTCTGGTCTAACATTTTTTCCAGTTCCCTGTCTTTTATTAAAGATTATTGAGAAAGAAATTCACTTTAGGGTAAACACTCATGTGTGTTTTTGAGTTGTAAACATATGTCTGAACATTATCACTATATTTGCAGTATGTAYGCAAAATTTCAGTCTGCTCGGAAACAGGTTTTGTTTGGGGTTGGTTGGGATATATTCGTGCATGGACACAGCTATTGCTTTATCATTTTGCTATAATACTATATAAGCGATCTGTTTGTCAAATGAAAACCGTATCTGTTAGTTTTAATCAATGGTGGGTCGGTACTGTGTTGTGGTGACTGGTCAGGGCTCCACTGGAGACTTGAGTTTGCCTTGAACTTATCCTTAATGCCAGGAAGGAATGTGCCATCTATAGTATCTATTTAGTTACTGAGTTGATCCCTAATCAAGTTCAGTATGCTTGTGTTGATGCTTTTGCGTACTATAGTTGATTATGGGTTTTGGGATGTGATGAATATTATGATAGCATCATGTGCTAAATTAAGGGTGGGCATGCTTTGGTTTTAACCGAAAACCGAACTGAAATGTTCAGTTTGGTTTGGTTTTAGGTTTGATGGTTCGGTGTAAATCGGTTTTGTAGGTTTACAAAAAGTTTGGTTCAATTTTCGGTTTGATGAGTGGTCAAACTGAATTAATCAAAAAACTGAATTAGTGTTGACTAATAGTATGAGTAAAACATAAGCAACACTAAGTCAAATGGAATTTAATGCCTTGCGCCTCACATCTCTCAGACTCTCACCCGGCAGTCGACACACCATCCTTAACCACAGCAGCAGCCAGTGTCTCTCTGTCTCCATCTCTTTCTTTGCTGGCGCCGTGCCTGCCATTCCTCTTTCCTCTCTTCACGGCACTTTAAACTCGGTCCAAGTTACTCAACATCCTGATTCCTGTGTTCCTCTTTTCAGTTAAAGCATCATGCTGTTAAACTCATAAAGCATAATGGAGGATGGGCTGATCACTGATTGGTTTTAAATTTTAATTAAACCATTGTTGCAAATGCAAATAGGAAAATGTATGGGAAAGTGTAATTGAACTTTCTCTCCAAATGCTTACCAAATGAGGTCGGTGTATTCTCTTCAATTAAGCAGTGAATTTTGTACTGTTTTCTTGAACCAAATTCTGCTATTTAGACAGTTTCTGTTACTTTGGTTTGGTAGTTTTAGAAATTTCTAGTAATTAATCAACTGGACTATCTCAGGAACAGATTTTG
This sequence comes from Rhazya stricta, assembly GCA_001752375.1. NCBI lineage: Eukaryota > Viridiplantae > Streptophyta > Magnoliopsida > Gentianales > Apocynaceae > Rhazya > Rhazya stricta. The sequence continues at coordinate 2,181,116 of MEJB01000008.1, read as the reverse complement.
AATAAAAACCCATTTGAAATCAATGTCTCTAGTTTGATTTTTTTGAAATATTGGATGAATCTGATACTTTTGGCTGATCAATGTATTTGAGTTTTTGAATTTACCAGTTAAATCATGTCTTCCCGATTAGAATTTTGGTTTGGGCTTGGCTGTTAGTTCAACCGTAAATGGCTGTTCTCATATCAAACAAATTGCACTTCTATAAACTGCACTTCTGAATTTCGGTCTAAACCAAAAAACGAAACTGAAGCCCAAGTTTATAAATTTCAAAAWCTCAGCTCGGTTCGGTTTTAGTGAAAAAAGGTCAAGAGCGAATTAAAACCGAACTTTCAAACCAAACACCAAAGGCGCACTCCTAATGTGCTTAATGGTTTGTCAAAATCTTGAATATGTGACATGGTGGTTCAAGAATTTAAGATGGTTTCTTAGATTCTTGGTGATGGATGACTTTTTCCTTTCTTCTTCATTTTCTGGAGGTGGATATCATTAGTTTTCTGAAGTGGTATATGTTGGATATGGTTTCCTAGATTCCTTTCGTTATTTCTTGTGGATATGGATATCATTAATTTTACTTAGCATATTCTGTCAGTCTACATGACATTAGGTCATTATTGGTTCTTTATTTTTTGTTTTTGGGCATTGTGATGTTTAGGTATTTGCTTTTTTGAGTTGGTACTCCTGGAATCTGGCCCATTTTCAATAACTTGAGAGTGTCTTCAAGATGTTCGTGCTTGTGATATAGTYTGTGACTTGAATATATATCATTTGATGCTTCAAGAACTGAATTATAGTTTATTGGATCTTGGCATGGGGTGGTGATTAAGGAAAAACATAATGGTTTCATTATGCTTCTGAATTGACATATAGTAATGGAAGCTTGATGTTCTCAGTTTTGTGTTTGTTAGTTAGCATGTTCTACTTAGAATGCAACTTAGTCACATCAGTAGGGCCTTGTTTAAGTCAGATAAACTAAAATAGAACAGAAAATAATTCAAATGCTTCTGTTATACATGCTTTAGAGCAACATCCTGTGGAAGACTTATTTATGTTGCCGAAATATTTGATGTCTAGTGCTTTTGCAAAATGTTTGATGATGTTTAGATACTGAAAGATATGGATAATTTTTCAAATCTTTAACACTGATAACCTAGTATCGTGCAATGCATGCCAAGCATGTCATATTATGCCCAAGGATATTCAGCTTGCCAGAAGAATCAGGAAAGAAAGAGCTTAAGAAACTTTTGAAGAAGCTTTATGTCTTTCTAAGACTTCGAAGGACTAGTAGCTTTTTCTCAGCAGATATTCTGCTTATTCTAGTATTTTCCTTTCTTATTCAAACATTGTTAGAAGCTTTTGTTACGATGATATTCTGCTTATTTTTTCTCAGCAGATATTCTGCTTATTCTAGTATTTTCCTTTCTTATTCAAACATTGTTAGAAGCTTTTGTCACGATGATGGAGTTTTTTTGGCTATGGCATATGACTATATGAGTAGTAATAGGATTCAACTTTTTTTTTTTTATCTCCATTTTTATTTTGCTGGGGAGTACAGTAAATGTGTGTTTCATTATTTGGAAATTCCTGAGTATGCTGTTTGCTTGACTTTTGGGATATGAATCCCACAACCAACTGCAACTGCAGTTGATTGCTTAGGCATCCTAAGAATACGCCTGACAACTGAAAGGTATGATGTATCTTCCTCTTCTTCTATGAGATCATCAGCTTCAATGTTTCCAAGTTCACTAAGCAGTTCAYGTTCATCTGCTTCATCARTTTCAACTTCTTGTTCCCTGCTTTTGGTCATCATGATATATTGGTATAGAAGGAAAATATGGAATCTTTGGAGAATAACAAGAGAAAGAACTGTTTTTTCTGCTATGGAAGGACAATAAAACTTGCTCTGATACCAAACTGATGCAGGACAAACCCATTAGGGAGCCCACACTAGGATGGCTTGAAAGTTAGAAGGAAATATGTGATTTGAAAGGAGAAACCAGAAAATAGCAGATATTCATTGAGAAATTCACTGCAAAATAGAAAATGGTGATTCGTAGTGTCATACGAAGAAGTTGACCGAGGCCTCACACCTAGGACCATAAGGCATCGCACCTTAGGTTTTGATTGCTTCACACAACCAGAAAAATTCAGGTTAAACTAAAATCTTATTAATTGTAAGAAATAGCATACATAATATGATAAACAACTCTCTATTTATGGGACTAACTCCTAAACCTACTAGGAAAAGAAATTCTTACTAGAACTCTAAAACAATTAGGAAGCCAGAACTACTAGGAAACTACTTAAACTAGGATTACCCTAAATCCTGTATCAGCTGTCCATCATCTAAAATAAGCCAAATTAGGGTTTGGCCTTTAGAAGCTTCTTTATTCCTCCTCTTATAAACCTTAAGTGGTGGTTGGTGCCACTTGTCTCTATCAGGCTACCCGTGAGCAGTTTGTGGGAATCCCTTAGATGGGATATAAGCTTTTACCAATATAGACTGATAACTGGTGAAGCCTATGAATCCTCATAAATGGTGTATGTAATTTAGTTTTGCTCAAACAATGCAGATGCGTAAGATGCAATCTGTTTCGAACTTAGAGTTTGTAATCAAGACTGGGTCTATTTATATCTCTGTAAAGTAAATCTCAATGGTGACACAGTTTGGTGTCTCATACTGTTAATTTTCTGAGGTTTTCTGAATTGATATTCCAATTGTTGCTCTAGTATAGTTGGCTTTATAATATGAATATCAGGGTATAGTCATTCCAAGTACTATGTTTAAAATTTCACTGAACTTATATTCCATTTCTTTGTTCTATTTTACTTGGCTATATACTATACCTGTCAGACTATAGTCATTCAAAGCACTATGTTTAAACTTTTAAATCTAGGTACTTCTCCATATCTTAATGGCCCCTTCTGCTGCATTTTCGGTGCATGCCTTCAGCGGCGCTGTTGTTGTTCTGAAGAAAGGAGGATACAACAGCAATAATGAGTATATTTGCAGTCACTCAACTCTCTGCCTGAGGCAATCGATCCATTCTAGCCCTGGTTTCCGATCTGTTGACATGTCATCTTCATGGTTATCACCAAATGCGAAAAAGTTTGAGAAAGAACAAAGTGGGAGGTTATTATTCAAGTATAGGTTCGAATGCAAAAGCCTGGACTTTGGAAGGTCGGCTCCAAACTGGGTGGAGCAAAAACATAGTCTCAATGATGTAATTGAGGCTCAGCAATTTGACAGAAACTCGCTCAATTCTATATTTGAGGTGGCACGTGAGATGGAGTCAATTGAACAATATTCAACAGGAAGCCAAATGCTTAAAGGGTATCTAATGGCCACTCTCTTTTATGAACCCTCAACTAGAACTAGGCTCTCATTCGAGTCTGCCATGAAGCGTTTAGGTGGAGAGGTTTTAACAACAGAAAATGCACGGGAATTCTCATCAGCAGCAAAAGGYGAGACACTTGAAGGTAGGTAGCCATTAGGGGTCCTTTTTCTTCTTCTTCCATTAGAAGTCCTTTTTCTTTTTTGGGGTTCCTTAATTGGTAAGTTGAGTTGCAGATACAATAAGAACTGTGGAAGGTTACTCAGATATAATTGTGATGAGACACTTCGAAAGTGGTGCTGCCAGAAGAGCAGCCGCCACAGCAAGTATTCCAATTATTAATGCTGGAGATGGCCCAGGGCAACATCCAACTCAGGTTTGCTCTTAAGGATTCTTTAAGGTTCCTTCCTTCGAGTTGGAATTTAATTTCAATGATTTCTATAAAATAAAATTTTCTGTGCTGGTTGTATATTTGATTGTTTCATACATGTTTCATATGCATTTTATGACCTTATTACCTGTATCTCTTATCTTGCCTGTACTTGTTGATAGTTTGCTGATCAATAAAGAAATGCAGGTTATCTAGTGTCTTGATTCGTATGATCACTCATTCTTGGGCGAACTTTAACTTCAAAGTTCTTGATCTTGCAATTCAAACTATTTCGGTTGCAGAATATTTGTGTGTCAAGCATGCTTTGTTAATAATGACAAATTTCTGGTGAGCTTTTGTCGTTTTGCCACTTTGAGTGTTAAAAAATCATCCTTTTGCAAATCTACAAAAGTTGCAGTTTGATATTCTCCTCAAACCATTTACTGTTTTCAGGTTTAAGGTGTTGACTCCAAAACTGTCGACTCAAGTAATTCAAGAGAAGCTACTGTTAGTAATTTCTATTTTCTAATTCCTGAAGATGCTTGCATTTCAGTTGTTCAACCTGTTGGAAGATTGGGACAATGAGACAACATTGCCGTGCATTCCTCATTTTCAGCTTCAATGTTCTTTACACGATACGAATCTGGCCTCGTTCCATCATTCGAACTAGAACTTAATCTACCAAGGGTTGTTTATCCAACAGAAGTATAAAATTGGTGATTCTGCCTAAGGAAGAATTCTTATTATTTTGCTTTTTCTTTGTGTTGGAGAGGAATGGATGTCATGTCAAATTGAGGAAAGACAGAATTTTATCATGAAAAATGGAAACAATGCAATTATGTGAATCCCTAATGGTCAGCTTACTTAAAACAAGATATATATATATATATATATATATATCAATTCTCATGCATAGCTGCAAATATGTGGTGCCTAAATTGTCTTTGAACGATTAGAAACTTGAGTTTCATAACCTTTGGGGACATCTCGGTTATTGCTTTTAGATGAGATCCTGCAATAACGTCAAAGCCCTTCTTTTTTGAATGAGACAGGCCCTTCTCGATGTATACACCATTGAAAGGGAAATTGGAAAACTTGATGGAATTAAAGTTGGACTTGTTGGAGATCTTGCTTATGGGAGAACAGTACGCTCACTTGCCTATCTGCTTGCTAACTACAAGGATGTGAAGATCTATTTTGTGTCACCAGATGTGGTCAAAATGAAGGTACGTTGGTACCACACCCTAAACATACTCTTGTGCTTCACTATTTTACTTCCTGATAGCCATTCAACAAACTAATCTTGCTGATTCAGCTTCGGTATGGCTGAAATGACAGAAATCAGCCTTCTTCCTTTTCTATTAACTGGAGAGGTGAAAGCATTGAAAGACTCTTGGATGTGTTAACGATCTATTTGCATTTTTCTCTTTACTCGCTTTTCAGGATGACATAAAGGATTATTTAACATCAAATGGAGTAGAATGGGAAGAAAGTGCTGACCTGATGGATGTTGCATCTAAATGTGATATAGTGTATCAGACTCGTATACAACGTGAAAGATTTGGAGAGAGAATTGATCTTTATGAAGAAGCTCGAGGCAAGTACATTCTAAACGAGGAGGTATTGCGTGTAATGCAGGAACATGCAGTAGTGATGCATCCTCTGCCAAGGCTTGATGAGGTTTTGCTTAATATCCTCTATCCTTTTTTGCCCCCTCTTTTTCTTTCCCTCCGGCCTAAATGTTTTCTTCTCATATAATGCTATATTTGCTTTCTTTTGGTAATGTTGCAGATAACGGTAGATGTAGACAGAGATCCCAGGGCTGCCTATTTTAGACAAGCAAAGAATGGTCTTTACATTAGAATGGCTCTTTTAAAGATTTTACTACTTGGTTGGTGAAGAATTGCATTTTGTTGACTTTCCATCAAGGATTTGGCTCGAAGGTTCAGTTGAGCATCCAAAAATTCACTTAATTTGTTGTAGGGGACTTCCAAATCTTTTATATGTAAAAATAATACTTCTTTGGGTAAATGTGTTTCTTGGGAAAATTTCTTGATGGTTCTCGTAGTTTTACTCTGTGGTTTGGTATATGCTTGGGAATGAAAAGTAAAGAGGAGAAAGATAAAGACCTTATTTCTAAAGATTAATGATGTGAAGTTGKTGCGGTTTAAGAAATAAGAGTTGTCAATCGGGCTCTGCAGGGTGGGGCGGGCTGGCCTGCTAAAAGGCCTGCCATTAGGTGGATCTGAAAGCTCAATCCAACCCAACTCAAGGTGGGTTGCTGGGTTAAGCAGGCCACCCTATTAAAGATAAAAATATATTATTATTTAATTAATAGAATTTCTAAAAACACTATAAGAATTCTACAAAATTCCGAACAACACAATATTTAAATAATAAGAATAATTTAATATATTATAGTTTTAAAATCAATGAAGTATAAAAAAATTAATAAAATYTATAAATTACTTAAAATTAATTAATAATTAACATGTCATTATTTATACTTTTCCTTAGAACCTTCAATTATTGATTTGATAAAGTTACTTTAATAATTGCATTTTATGCATATAAAATATACTAGTATAAGGATAGTTAAAATTAAATACATAATAAATAATTATATCTTAAGTAATGAATATACGAATCTGTTAATAACAAGATTTTTTATCATAAATGTATCCAAAAATTTATTATCATAAAACAATTTATAATGATCCTATTTACGACCTTTGGTCTGCAAAATAGTCAAACTATATCTGCAAATCAAATGTTTAAAAAAATTCATTTCTTTATTTTTCACAAAATTCCTTTCTTAAGCAATACTGTTACACTAGAATAACTCCATAATCATAAATATATTTCTCGTCATCTTACTATTATTAGTAAAACAACTATCACAACAGGGGAAAAAAAAAATCTTACTTTAAAAGGCAAGTTGGCCCGCCCTGCAAATCAAACTTCTAGAGAAGTTCACTTCTCTATTTTCCACAAAATCCCTTACCTGGTTAGCCATCCATTGCAATGAAGCTGGAAGTTTTCAGCTTGCTTCGCGTGATCAGCAGAGAGGAGAAAGGAGGCTGTTGTTGGGTGTATATTTTCAGCTAGCTGAAAGTTGAACTCAATAGCTCCAAGATGAAGGTTTGTTTGGCAGCTAAGAGAGCAGATAAGGACCTGGAGTTTTCTGAAGTTCGATGAAACAGAAATGCAGAGAGTGTGTGGGAGATAACACTGGAGCAACTCCCATAATCATAAATGTATTTCTTATCATTTTAATATTACTAATAGAAAAACTCCGATAATCAAAAAAGTGTTTTGCTTTTTTTTTTTATTTTTTATCTTAAGAGGCAAACTGACCTGCCCAATCTGCGGCCCTGTCGGCCTCAAAACGCAGCCCTCAATCCATTTAGGCCCACTTTTTAACGGACTCATAAAGCTCCAGCCAACTCAAAACACATTTGACATAGCGAACTGAMTTAACCCAAAAGACTCAGCTGATTTTGACACCCGTTTAACTTACCATCATGACCCTCAATTAGATATACTAAAACAAACTTGAAGAGAAACAGAATTCAACATTGGGAATTTCTTTTAATTTTGGGAACTCAACTGTTCACCTAAACAAATTGACTAAAAATACCAACAACCCGAAAAATGAAGATGTTCTTTAAATTATTGTTCATTTACTCATGGATCACGTAAAAATGCACTTGCTCATTAATAATAAATGAAAAAACAAAAAATATCGAAGACACTATCCTAAAGGAGAAATATCTCTCTCTGGATGTTTTACTTTATTCATGCGACAGTACAGAGGTTCTCTTTCCATCTATTTCTATATACAAGAGTATAGCTTGGAAAGCTTGAGAGCCTATTTCTTCTCCATCGGTGCCTTTCATTGCCTAGCTTGTGGAAGTTTCCCCTGGCTTCTGGAAGTTTCCAACGCCAGGAGGCTCCTGCAGTCTTTCCTTGACAGATTCAACACTAGACTCATCCATGGTCGCCTTATCAAAACCATCTTGTGCCTTCTCTGAGCTATGACTCTCAAAGTCTCGGTGACTTTTCTCCTCTGCCACTCTTYTGAACTCCTGMGCTGTGGAGGGTGCTCTCTYCTGTTCTYGCCCATGTTCATCTTTGTCACGAACGTTCTTCCCTTCGCTGTATCTCTGAAACCAATCATGTAATTAAATCTGTCTTCTTCCTTTTAGCAAATAACTTATTACATGTCGATTGCTATATTACGCTGGAGAAGAAGAAGAAGAAGGATTATATTTCATACCTTAACGGACATGGGGATGTAAGCTGTAAGGCGTTTTATCTGGCATGCATGTGAGGAGTTATAGACGTGAAGGAGACGGCTTCCTCCCATACTTTGCCCTTCTTTTGTGTCAACTTCTTCTTCTCCCCCTCTGCGAGTTACTGAAGCAAGAAAGCCTTCAAAAGAGCTAATTAGGGAGAGAGGGAAGAAGGAGGAGGAGGTGAAACTGACGTAGGAAGAAGTACTAGGTAACTGACACTTGCCGACGACGTGGCATATTATGAAATGCATCATTATTATGCAAAATTATCATTCAAAGGGTTTTAAGAGWTATTCTGTGAGTTTCATAAATCGTTTTAGTATTACTTATACCATCAATGGTATTAGCTTAAATAGTGATAGCAACTTCATAAATATTTTTGTAAAAATTTGAATGTTATGTGCAGCACACATGATGCAGGTGTTATTKAAAATAAATTACTCAATTTTAAGATATTTTTCTTCGGATTTTTTTGACATTGAAAAATTAAAATATTAATTTTGYMTATATCATCTTATTTAGTTTTAGCTCGTTTAAGTAATAAAGATGAATAATCTTCAAAATTAGTCCCATGCAAATATAATTACAAATGCCAATGGTTTAGTCTTTTTTATGCTTTTAAATCTGTTTATTAACAATTTTCTTACTTTACATGTACTTTTTAATATATTTAGAATGTGTTTAGAATTATTTTACAAATATTAATGAGTTAATTTTAAATTAAAAGTAGTTAAAATATAAAAAGAAATGTCTGGTAAAATTAAAGTACAGTGAGGAAGTGCTTGACGAGGTCCTTTTGGGGTAGAGCTGGGGTATGGGGGGCCGGGGGGTGTTTGTCAAAAATACTCTTGACCCCTTATACAAGAATACCTAGTATTAAAATGTTTTTCATTCTTCTCTCCTTCTACTTCTCCACCTTCAGCAGCTCCTCACCACTATCGGCGTACGGCCGCCTGAGCACATCAACAACAACTGCTTCTGCCGTCGCAGCACTTCTCTGCRCCGTCTGAACACATTAGGTTTCATGCTCATCTCGTTTTMCTACCTTTCACTCATTTTCTTTGATTTCTTTTTTTCCCCTTGAATTWTCTTGTTTTGATTTTCATCTTTWTCATTTTCTGAAATCTGACTATTATCTGAATATTTTTTWTGTGAAATCTGACTGATGCATTGATGGATTTCGATGATCCAGTTTCTGCTTGCTGCTTCTGGTCTAACATCTTTTCCAGTTCCCTGTCTTTTGTTGAAGATTATTGAGAAAGAAATTCACTTTAGGCTAAATACTTCTTGTGTGTTTCTGAGCTGTAAACATTTATCTGAACATTATCACTATTCTTGCAGTATGTGTGCAAAATTTCAGTCGGCTCGAAAACAGGTTTTGTTTGGGGTCAGCTCCTAATTGGAGGCTTTGGTTGGGATATATTCGTCCATAGGCACAGCTATTGCTTTACCACTCTGCTATAATACTATATAAGTGATCTGTTTTTCAAATGAAAACCATATCTGTTCTTAGTTTTAATCAATGGTGGGTCGGTACTCTGTTGTGCTGACTGGTCAGGGCTCCACTGGAGACTTGAGTTTGCGTTGAATTTTTTCTTTAATGCCAAGAAGGAATAAGCCATCTATCATATCTATTTAGTTACTGAGTTGATCCCTCATCAAGTTCAGTATGCTTGTGTTGATGCTTTTGTGTACTATTGTTGATTAAGTTTTTTGGGATGTGATGAATACTATGATAACATCATGTGCTTTAGGGGTGGGCATTCTTCGGGTTTAACCGAAAACCAAACCAAATCGAACCGAAATGTTCAGTTCGTTTTGATGGTCCGGTGTAAATTGGTTTGTAGGTTTACAAAAAGTTCGGGTTGATTTTAGGGTTGATGAGTGGCTAAACCGAATTAATCAGAAAACTGAATTAGTGTTGACTAATGGTATGAGTAAAAAATCAGCAAGCCTAAGCCAAATGCAACTCAATGCCTTACGCCTCACACCTCTCAGACTCTAACCCGACAGTCGACACACCATCCTTAACCATCACAGCAGCCACTGTCTCTCTGCCCCTGTCTCCTTCTTGCTGGTCCCGTGCCTGCCATTTTTCTTTCTTCTCTTCACGGCACTTCGGACTCGGTCCAAGGTACTCAACATGCTCATTCCTGTGTTCTTTTCAATTAAAGCCTCGTGCTATTAAACTCATAAATCATAATGGAGGATGGGCTGATCAYGATGGGTTTTAAATTTTAATTAAACCATTGTTGCAAATGCAAATGGGGAAATGTATGGAAAAGTGTAATTGAACTTTCTTTGCAAATGCTTTGCAGGTGATTTTGGTGTATTCTCTTTAATTAAGCAGTGAATTTCTGTACTGTTTTCTTGAACCAAATTTTGCTATTTACACAGTTTCTGCTACTTTGTTTCGGTAGATTTAGAAATTTCTAGTAATTATTCAACTGGACTGTTGCAGAGGACAGATTTTGAAAGAAAACCCATTTGAAGTCAATGTCTCTAGTTTGGTTTTTTGAAATATTGGATGAATCTGATACTTTTGGCTGGTTACTGCATTTCAGTTTTCAAATTTACCAGTTAAATTGTGTATTACCGATTAGAATTTTGGTTTGAGTGGCTTGGCTGTTAGTTCACCCGTAAATAGCTGCTCACATATCWACACAAATTGCACTTCTATAAACTGCACTTTTGAGATTTCRGTTTAAACCAAAAAACGAAACCGAAACCCAAGTTTATGAATTTCAAAAATTTGGTTCGGTTCGGTTTTGTTTTGGTGAAAAAAGTCAAAAGCAAATTAAAACCGAACTTTCGAACCAAACACCGAATGTGCCCTCCTAATGTGCTTAATGGTTTGTCAAAATCTTGAATATGTGACATGGTGGTTCAAGAATTGAAGATGGTTTCTTAGATTCTTGGTGATGGATGACTTTTGTTTTTCTTCTTCATTTTCCAGATGTGGATATCATTAGTTTTCTGAATTTTAGTGTATGTTGGATGTGGTTTCTTAGATTCTTTTGGTTTTTCTTTGTGGACATGGATATCACTAATTTTAGTTAGCATATTCTGTTCAGTCTACATGACATTAGGTCATTATTGGTTCTGCATTTTTTTTGGGCATTGTGATGTTTAGGTATTTGCTTGTTTGAGTGGTATTCCTGGTATCTGTCCCATTTTCAATAACTTGAAAGTGTCTTCAAGATGTTCTTGTTTGTGATATAGTTTGTGACTTCAATATATATCATGTGATGGTTCAAGAATTGAATTATAGTTTATTGGATCTTGGCATTGGGTGATTAAGGAAAAACATAATGGTTTCATTATGCTTCTGAATTGATGGATAGTGATGGAAGCTTGATGTTCTCAGTTTTGTGTTTGTTAGTTAGCATGTTCTACTTAGAATGCAACTTAGTCACATCAGTAGGGAATTGTTTAAGTCAGATAAACTAAAATAGAACAGAAAATAATTCAAATGCTTCAGTTATACATGCTTTAGAGCAACATCCTGTGGAAGACTTATTTATGTTGTTGAAATGTTTGATGATGTTTAGATACTGAAATATATGGATAATGTTTGAAATCATTAACACACATAACCTAGTATYGTGCAATTCATGCCAAGCATATCACTATCATGCCCAAGGATATTCAAACTTGCCAGAAGTATCAGGGGAGAAAGAGCTTAAGAAATTTTTGAAGAATCTTTGTGTCTTTCTAAGACTTCAAAGGACTAGTAGTTTGTTTCTGAGCAGATATTCTGCTTATTCTAGTATTTTCCTTTCTTATYCAGACATTGTTAGAAGCTTTTGTTTCGATGATGGAGTTTCTTTGGCTATGGCATATGACTATATGAGTAGTAATAGGATGCAACTTGTTTTTTATCATTTTATTTTGCTGGGGAATACAGTAAATGTGCGTTTCTTTATTTGGAAATTCCTGAGTATGCTGTTTGGTTGACTTTTTGGATATAAACACTGGTTTTCTTTGTTGACATATAGAAAAATCACTTCCCCAGAAAAATTGTATAGAATGGGTCTACTCAATGATTTATCACCTGTACACATTTTTAACTTGATAAAATTTGTTTTGACATGCGAAAAGATACAAAAGGACATCAAGTAATAGAATTTCTAATTACAAAGGATAAAGAATATAAATTAATCAATTTAATTGGTTAATTAAATTTTGACTTAAAATTTTATTAATATTTTGTAAGGTTCAAACACTTTTTCTTAAGAATCTTAATAAACACCTTATAATAAACTGTTCAAGCCCAAACTAATCCTTAATACTTTGAAAGTTGAAACAGAGTAATACGCATCTTTAACTGCTCTCATAGTTGACTTTTTTAACTCTAAATTCGAGCTTGATGATCAAATGAATGGGCCCTAGCTCTTAAAGTTGTTGATGTTATGTGCCAAAACTCTCAAGCCCTTGATGGTAATTTAATGAGCTAAGATGTTCACTTAACATAATTTTCAAGAATCCAGCCCATATGTATTTCCCAAGGCCTGATCCAGGAATCATTAAACCTCGGTGTGTGCTCAAGCTCACTGCTATTACCGTTCCCCTTCTCCAAATAACCAAATCAGCCTCCTTCGCCATTGACAACTACTGAGGCTCCTCCCTTAATTCAAAAGCATTAATACAATCTTCATTGCTCTTGGTCAGTCACACAGTTGGTAAGTTTATTACTGGTACTTCATTTTGTCAATCTTGCTTTACTGTTCAGTAGCATGTAGCTATGTATCTGTCTTGTATTAATTATTGGTTTCAGAATTTCCTCCTTTGGAGTATGGATAATAATTTGTGCATAAAGATYGAGTCTTTGGGATGAGAGGTTGAAATAGATCCTTCAGTTTGATGCCCTCACCAATGAGTAATTAAAATTTCCATTTTTATTTTGATTGCTAGTCTGAAACCTCATGGTTTGCCTCCAAGTTCATCTTCCTTGTAAAGYTATTTTCTTATTTACTGGTTTGTTTTGCTACAGGATACTATAAGCAAGGCCTTGGAAGAAATGAGTGCTTACAATGCTTTTAAAGCTTGTGTTCCCATTGAATGGAGCAATAAATTATATATAACCCTTGTAAGGGGTATGCCAGGAACCAGGGCTCTCCATAGACGCACCTTAGAGGCATTGCACCTCACCAAATGCAACCGTACTGTGGTGCGAACAAACACTCCAACTGTCCGGGGAATGATTCAGCAGGTTTTCAATTATTAGCTACAAGTACATGTTAATCTGATAATATTAGATGGATGAAAGTTGTCCTATTGGGGTAATTGTACGAGAAATTTGCTAAACTTTGATTGTTCTTGTCTGCCTTTGCATATATTCTCAGGTCAAAAGATTGGTTGTTGTTGAGACAAAGGAAATGTACGAGGCTAGGAAACAGAAAGAGGCTAATTATCGAGCTCTCCGCCCACCATTGGTTATCAATCACCGTCCAGCCCCAACAACTGGTTCTTCTTAGTAATGCAGCATGCTTTTTTCCCTTTCCTGATTTGGACCCATTTGCCTCCCAAGTTAGTTTGCTTCCTCTAGAAAAAGATATATAAAGCTTGGCTGCCAAGCCTGGTTATAAATYGCTTATGAACCACATGAACTTGGGTGAAGGTGTGATGTTTGTGCAAATGTTATCCTTTGTAAAATTAAACTGTGCTAATTAAAGTAAATTTTAAGCATTGTTTTGKGRATATTTGGCTCTAAATATAATTTTTTGTCACCTTCTCTAAACTTGGAAGTAATGTTCTAGATGCTTAAATTTGAATTTATAATTATAATGCTTGCTTAGACTCAGCTTTGTGAAGCTTGAGTTTCTGRAMGCTAGTTTCTAAAATGTGGATGAGAAATCAGATGTTTACATTGTGTTCAGTTATACATCAAAAGGTTTGGTAAAGTCKTAATCTATGTTGAAGATCAAAACTCAGGTTTGTCATTATCATCCAACTTCGAGACCTAATGAAAACTTAAAGGGTAAATGTCATTTGCAATTGCTGATTTGCTGATTTTTGGTTCTTCCTTTTTATAATATTTGCTGTCCATAGCTATCCGACTGAGGTGATTCTATAAGATGTCAAGACATTTGATGATGTTTGAGACCTTTGAATGACATGAAGTTTAACAATCAATTAAGTTTATAGTTCTTAAGCTTTCGTGATTTTATGGAGAATGCRTAAAATTTCAAATCCTCTAGCTACTTTGGAGTATTTGACTTGTGCTATGCTGATGAGCAATTGGTTTGTGGTGGCTGCTGTAAGGATGTTTGAATGAATGAGATTGTTTTGGAAGTGAACTGAACCATCATATTTTGGTTATGCAGTGGAATTTGCCTTACTTCCCTGTCATTAGAAAGAATATAACATATTGAATGCTTCATTCATAATGAAATGATGTTTATATTTAAAAAGTTTTTTATGTGTAGATGTTATATAATAATCGTAAATGAGGGTTGACAAGAAGGAAATCTAACTGCGAATTTTCAAGAAATTGCATGAGGATTTTGACTGTCTGACACACTTGGCTTGATATTCAAAATGCTTGCCTCTGGTAACCGTTGAGGTTTACTGAACATGAAAGAATATGGAATATATTGCTCGTCTAGTGTTATCAAGTGAGGATCTTTATTCTTCTTGAGAACCATTTTCTGGTGCACACTATCTTTACAATATCCTTTTAGGTTGGTTACCAACCCTTCTGTTCTCTGCACAAAAGGGACACAGAAACTTGCCGGATCATCAAATTGCTGGCCTAACTCATGATGAGCATAATAAAGTTTCGTGCTTTTAGTTGAACGTTTTGTACCTTTACATTGTTTGCCTAACAACTGTCAGGAAYTATGGTTGAGCCGTCTTCAATTTGTACTCAACATTCTAGCCAAGAGAAAAATGCAGAATGCAAACCAGATACGACTTGTATTTCTTCTGGCTATCATAACAAATGCCTTGTGTATTTGAATTACAAATATATAAAACTTGGATTGAATACTACAAGAACAAACGACTTTTTGCAGATTCTTAATTTTCTCTTCCCTGATCAAAGGACATTTAGGAGAAAAAATAAAGACGAAARCATCAAACTTTTAGAACTTCTCTCTTTTCATCCTATAGAGTTGGTTTCTGTGGGATGATGGCATAATCAGGGTGCTATTATAGCCAATTACTTGGCTTCTCTACATGGTTTCTAGCTTGAAGAAACTAAAACCAAATGACCAATCGAACTATCCCCTTTCGAAGTTTGCAATTTGGCAAAAACGCCAAGAAGGGGTGCGATATTGTAMGTGCAGGCTTCTGTCTGCATGTAATTTTCCCTGCTATCTCTAAACTGGTCKTTTATATCTGGACCCCCAACTAGTGCTCCAACAAGAACATTCGGGTTTGAATCTTGGCGTCCATACCAGTTATCATAACCCTGAGTGCATCCAATAAATGCATTACTTTTTCTGTAAGAATCCATGGATGCACCTCTATGGTGCACTCTTTGAGGGTAACTAGCACCATAGCCAACCAAGTAGCTCATGAGCATCGGATTAGAGCCCAGTATATAATCAACCTGCGATTTAGCAAATGAGAATATTTCATCCGCAGCCACAGGATGTCCATTGCAGTTGAGCATCTGATTGGTGGACAGGAGATGATCTAAATAGATCATCAATAGAAATGTGGCAGTCGAAACATACTGCATGTTGTTCCATTCGCGAACATAGAGAAGGCCGGCCGGGGTTCGGAGAACGTTAGTCGAATTGTTTTTGTTTAAGCAGGCACAGATGTAATGTTCTGCTTTTGAGCGGTATTGTTGAAGAATCCGGATCTGTTCTTCATCTTTCTCTTCCACTCCCATTGGCAACTGCGTGAAAGAAATACGGTGATGAATATGGTCACAGATTCTTAATGTGTAAMTTGGGTACTAACTTTCAATTAACTTAAATCAGTACTCCACTGTGAATAACAACTCAAAAGGGTCACATGCATCATCTTCAAATTCAGAGCAGAAAGGCTGAAAGAAAAGCAGATGCTGGTAAATCTTTTTAACCGAAGGTAACGTTCATGTAGCTTCTTCTAAGCAAAAGGAGGCCTTCACGTTATAGAGGATATTGATAGCTTGGGAAAAAGTCTGCAACAGACAGCTTTTGCAGTTCATCTTGCATTAATTGACGCTAACCAGTCTTTTCTGCTTAAAGAAACTTGTGGATAGTAGAGAATGACATTTGGATTCCACGAGTCGAGGAGGGATCATTCAACCAAAATTTCTCAACATTTAGAATTTTCTTGTGGGGATAACAAATTCATTCTTTACACGAACACAAAACGGAAGCCACAATAAAGTTGTTGACTAAATGTACTAATGAACAATGTAAAACGTGGAGTAAGCAAGACTTGTCTGCGACAGTAGAACTTTACCATTGCGGCAATGATCTGGACGCCAGCATACTTGACGTCCCAGCTGAATTCTTCAATGGCCCAAGTGATCCCACCAAAAGAACGAGCATTTTCGATGGCATAATTCAAATAATCTACCTTGTCGGTGGCCTTGTATAGCCACAAAGCTGCCCACAACAACTCATCCATGTAACCACTCACCGACGGATAATACCCCTTCACCACTCCTATGCTACTGTCATATTTACCTCTGTATTTGTCTCCGAACTCAAACAACTGCAGAACAAATCCAATGTTCATTCAAATATTTGGTATATTTGATTAGWTATACTCCCCCATACAGAACAAGCACAAAGAAATGTTTATATTTAATTAGTTAACTTAGTTGGTCGTTATCATCAGCAAAACATTAAGAGTTAGATAATTAAGAAAGAAACACGGTTATCATAGTTAAATATTAGAAGGATGAAGATCAAGCTCACTGCTCACCCATCCCTCTAACCAGTAACAACCTCATTAACTAACCTGTTCCGCGTGGTGTAAAAGAAGGTGAGAATAATGTGGGTTCGTTCTGCTAAACACAATTGAGGCAGCTGCCATGGCAGCAGCTGTTTCTCCGGCTACATCAGAGCCTGGGTTGTTCTCGTCGATCTTGTAAGCTCTTCTGGACGTGGTCATGTCCTCTGGTCGTTGCCAACAGTAATGATCCGTGTGCCCATCGCCTACCTGCAAATCTTAGTCTTGAATAGTTACTACTGAGATTTTTCCCGAATTGGACTGCATAAAGACTGAAGAAATTGGACCCACGTAGAAAATCAGTCAATGGGAAAGAACTGCGGGGAATGAAAAATCACATCCCGCCGCGATTGGAGGAATTGCTTCCGCCCTTTTGGCTCGTGGGAGACAGTAAAGTTATGTTCATGAGTGATTACCTGAACCCAGAGGACATGGGGTTGAGGATGCGCTTTGATGAAATAATCAGTCGCCCACTTGATTGCTTCAAGCGCGTGGGAATACTCTCCCGCGGCGGCAATCTGTTCCCGGTATTGCAAAACACTCCATGAGAGCATTGATGTGGTGAATGCCATTGGAAGACCAAACTTAACGTTGTCACCTGCATCATAGTATCCTCCTACCAGGTCCACCTAAATCGAAACCCAGAATTTGCAACAAGTTAGCTGATATTCAAAATTGATCGTGAAAAACAAAGAGAAATGTTGGGGAAAAACTGTAATGTACTAACTCCTTGTTCAAGGCCATCAGTAAGGCCAGAGTGGTGCCGCCATGTAATTCTTTGATTGTACGGCAAGTGACCAGAGCGTTGTGCTTCCAAGTATAAGAGGCTCTTGGAAAGAGCGTCACCATAGTTGAACGCTTGGGAAAGAGTGAAGAGGCAAAAGATGGATACTAAAACAAACCCATAGTGAAGAAATCTTGGATGCCCAAGACATTTGTATTTCCTTTTTACCTCCATTGCTTTCCCTCCTCCTCTTCTTCTTCTCCTCCTCCGTCCATTCACATATATACATCCCAAGCCACGTGATCTTTTAAATGTTTATGCATGACYTAGCACCCACCATTTCAAACTTTGTCTAGTGTTTGTTTTTGTTTTTGGTGTCAACAAAGATTTTGCAGTTGACGAGAGTAAAAAGGCTTGACATTCTTTTGACGCTCACAGATTGCATTTTGTGGCCTAATTAGTTGATAATCATTTGCAGATTGACACCTACTCACTAAAACTGTATGGGAGTTAGTCTACCATATAAGGTAAGTACCTATTAATGTTTAACAATGTATTCTACTGCTCATTTTCAAATGATAAAGAATGCGATCGCGATGGTCAATTGTAGTGGGTCTAAGATGGACCTCATTCAAGATCACTTATCAACGAGCAGATTTTAAAATAAGGCAAGGCGATTGCTCAAATAGGTAAATCGCATCCCCRTAACCAGTCAAAATACCCRAGGTCATCATTAGTTTCTCAATTTATCAAGGACTCTGATACAGGAGAGATTCTCAAATAGCTAGGTCTTCCAAATCATGCTTAGAAACTTGACAAAATTTTGAGTCACTATTCGAAAAGAAAGAAGTCAAAATATGTTAGCAAGATCATATCGCAACATGTGGAAAAGATTTTTCCATATAGCAGATGGTGAACTGAAAGAAGTGGTAAACATTCCTGTAAGGGGTCTACAGGAGTTCAGCTGAGAGGGACTCAAACTARRGGCATCATCTAAACTAAGTAATGCTCATCTAACATTTCTGACCATCTAGCTGAAGCCCTCCTAACTAATCAAGGACCTCAAGGGAGCATAAAGATCGTCATAGATACTGTTCTCACCCTATGCAGAAGAGAACAACTGCTACACTGAAGAAAAAGGTAAACAGAAGCAAAGACCATCTGCTGCAGAATAGCATACATAACAATGAAAAAAACAATGTGATCAACCTGATAAGCGACTACAACAACTAGAGGCTGTTAAACCAGCACTACTTGCTGCGCCATTATATTAACATTCATAACAGGTCTTATGCATCGGAAACCAGTCACAATATGTTTAAAGCTCTAATGCCTAAAACAACTAGCCGAGTATATTATGATAAATCATTGAGCACTTCAAAGTCCTCCATCCATGACATAAGAAAAGACACCTCCAGTCTGATGCAGCATAGCATCAATTTCATCGTCATCTTCMATTTTCAAGCTACAGAAAAGAACAACATCAAATTCAACTTTCTCCAATTAGCCACAGGAACTACATGTACATATGGAGAGGGTAAATGCAAACAAAGAAGGCAAGGGAACCTCATCAGGTGTCTGTTCCATTCGGAGGCGACGACCATCAAACGGGAAAGCAATAGAGGCTGGATCAACAGATACTCGTTCGCAGTAAGCATTCATGAGCTTCTTCAATTGTGTGCTCCTCTTTATCCTAAAAACACTTCATTTCCATCCTGCATAGAATAGTGATATCAGAATTCAAGACAAACACCATTCTTCATCATGTTCGCAGAATTTGGAAATAAAAATTGCAGTCAACCATTATAGAGATCTTCTGGTGAACATTGAAACATTTATTTGAAAATTGACATCTTGGGGCAACTGTAATCCACATTGCTGACAATTAAAGAAACAAAATGAAATACAAAAGAAAGAATAAAAATTTTTCCTTTTCCAGGTCTTCTTTCAATTTGTTATTGTCAGCCGCAGATATATCAAACTTCAACTATAATTAAGACATCCTTAAAATGGAACATTAAACAAAATATGCAAATTTCATTCACCGAGGCAATCAGTTAAAAAGGTTGACAGACAGACAAGGACAAGGTTTCGAGTTAAATTAAAGAATGAAGCAAAAACATAGAAGAGAAAGGAATAACCTTGTCAAGAGGGTTCTGAGTTCTAATAAACATAGGAGGACCAGCGTGTGTCCCTACGTTGTTTTGTTTCATTTTTTGAGTTAAGACAGAAAGAAAAATATTTCCAAAAAAGCGGCCAACTTGCCATGGCATGAACTCGCTTTATGGAAATAATCAAAAGTCAGCCATTACAGAGATCGGGAAAAAAAACAAAAAACTTAACCTTTATTAATAGGAAAAATGAAACCCAACTCAAATCCAAAACCCTAGAAACGAGGTGAACTCTCTAAAATCCAAACTACTAAAATAAAAAAAAATTAAGAAAAGCAGTCAAACATAGAAAAAAATACAGAATTTCAATGAAAAAAAGCTCAAGAAATGATTTGGAAAATAGAGACCTGGCCCTTCACTTTGAGGTTGATTTGTCCAGACTGATAAGCAGCGGGTTTTCTGTCTTCCTCTTGGTTAGTTACTCCCGACATTGATCTTCCTGCTGCTGATGGAGTTATTACTATTGAAGCTGTCGACACTTCTTCCGTTCGCGGCGCCTTTATAGGAAAGGAAGCTAACCAGCAGAAATAGTGCGCAAAAGGAGGGAAAGTAAAAATTTCAAGATTTCATGGGCCAAAAAGAATCAATGCACGAAGAATGTGTGCTTCATAATTAGTAGAATAAAGACCACAGTTTTGGACTTCAATTGCATTTAAGAAATGGATTTATTAGGTTGGTTTTGTCGGGCCTGCTCTCGTTGTTAATTTAATAACTCACACGTTCTCGTAATATCTTATAAATTTATAAATTAAAATTCTAAACATTAATTTTTCATATCTAAACCAGATTTACGCTTTGAACATTAAGTTTAGGATTCAGTATTTGGGTTTTTGAATTTAGGATTTCAAATTTTAAAATTAAAGATTTTACATTAATTTATTCAGATAATTACAAACACACAACATATGTTTTTATGAATTATGGTAGGAAAAAAAAAGAAAAATATATTAAGCATGAGTTGTTAAAATAATGAGTGTGAATAGGTAGATACTAAGAAAAGATCAAAATATTTTTATCATTTGAACTAATTGTCAAATATGTTATCAAATTAAGGTTGACCAAATAACATGATCCTTGATTGATTTATTACCCTCCTTATTATATATTATCAAAAAGTTAATATGTTTTTATTAATTAATCGATTCCTTCCATCCTCAATTAACTTTCCATACAAAATAATTATAATTTTTACTTAAAAATAGACGTTGATTATTCATAAAATTACATCAAAAAGTAAAAAAAAAGGCAACATGTACACAAAGATCAACATGCTGTATCTTCAAAATTGCCTTCATATTTGAATGAACCAAATAATCGTAAAAAAAATAAATATTTTAGTTATTGGCCCAGCAAAAGAAAAATTGGGAAGGCTTGCCAGGGTAAGGAAGAAGGGGGAACAAACAAGCACGCTTGGAGAGCAAAAGTCTCTGGCTGGGTTGTTCTGAGTTTGAGTTTGAGTTTGATATTTCCCTCACCTTGATAAGCGGCAGTCTAAGTCCCTTTCCTTGGTTCTTTGAAGTTTGAGGAGGGCTCAAGTAGCTGGTTATCCTTGGTAGTGGATACCATCGACGAATTATTGATACATTTTAAGAAAAGAATTTGTTAATTTTTGCGAGAATTTAATTAATTACTATAAAAATATAGTAAGTCATAAAAGTTAAGTAATCTATATTGTATTAAAATATCATAATTTGATAAGAATCCTTTTTGAATAACCCTATTAAAAATTGTCAATAATAGCCTTATTTAATTTATTTAATTTAAAATATGAAATGTCACTATAAAAAGTATTTGTCACGATATCCAATATGACTATTGATTCATTATCTCTTTTAAATGATATTTTAAAATTACGTTGAATTTGRTGGATATACCTTTTTAGAAATGCTTCTAAGTGTAAATTTATATATGATAAAATTTTGAAATATAAAAATATATTATTCGCGATATTACCTCTATAATTGCAGGACTTGTAATTGTCATATAATCTCATTATAATTAAATGGATAAAAGTAATAAAAGATATTAATAGATAGTAATCGTATCGTCATCAAGTTTGCAAAAAAAAATGTTATATTAGAATTCTAAGATAACTAAAAATCAACAAAAGATAATTCTATAAATAATTATAAAAAGTAACATACTAACCTAATAAGTTAAAATTTATAATAAATATGATTATATTGTATTTTTATTTTTTATTTTCTTTCAATTCCTAATTATATATTCAAAATATTAGTTGACACGATTTATAAAATAATATAAAAAGATGTAGTGCAATGCATGATACCCTACATTAGGTAGTGTAAATGTTTGAAATTCTTAAGAGAAGTAGGAGTGGATTAAATTCAAAATTGAAAAAAAAAAAAAAACAATATATGCATTTAATGTGAGAACATGTAATGGTTAGTTGGTGAGATCTGTTTTATTTTCCCACGTAGTTAGGGAGGCAGAAAACAGTATGCGTTAAAAAATCATTGTGGTTGGGTTCCATAGTTCACTTCTTTGGTTATCTCCTTATGCCACATTAAGCCCCCTAATTCCACATCCATACATCTACACTTGATCGTCTTCGTTGGTTGATTTGTTAAGCCTTCTACTATTTGTTCAAAATTTAGTTTTATTTCTTGTGTTAATCATAGATACTCTCCTTTAACTACTCTCACAATACTTGGACTACACTCATGATAATACTATCAATATAATACATTTTGGCTAAACTCGATATGTCTAATTTCTTTAAGCGATATTCTTTTTGGAGATTTTTTTAGTAATGCTCAAAATATATTTTAATAGATTTTAATAAACATTATCTTTCTAGATATTTTTCTTTACCTTCACCCATAAATATCAATCAAATCTACGTTAATTTATTAAATATCACAACGATTAGAATTAAAAAAAATTAACTATGAAATGAGGGGCATAGTTTAAAAAATTCCTAAAAAGTGTTAAGCAAGGAAATTAGTTATGTTGCGTTTAGAACTCCTCTAATAATTTTGGGACATAAGATATATACTTCAAATTCATGGTGGTCCGAAAGCATCAATTTGAAACAAATTGATCATGAACTTCATGAAAGTGATCCACTCCATCACTGTTGGTCTTGTTGCAAAGAGAAGACTGATTCATTATGTCAGTCAATTGCTCCTTCRATGCTTACGAATTCAACAATGATAGACCCATCTTCAGCATATTTTTTCATAAAATATACATCCTTTAACTTTGAATGATTAATTCGATTCTTAGCTAGGGCTAAGGCTGAGATGTTGTCACAAAATAAAATTAGAACTTGCTGAAATTGAATACTCAAGTCAACCATCAAAAGCTTCAACCATTTTATCAGAGAAGTGGTATCCGCAATGCTTCTATACTCTGCCTCAGTAAATGATCTTGATACAACATGCTGTACCAAAATATTGAAGAATCATTCAACATAATGACAAATTCTGTAGTGGAATGTCTATCATTTGGAGCTCCAGCCCTATTTGCCTATCAAAAGGCTTCAAACTCAAGTTGTCAGACCAACTATTTTTAGCAAAGAAAATTTCATTTCTTCATACATCCTCTGATATATCTCAAAATTCTCTTTATTACAGTCAAGTGTGCTTGACTAGGCTTATGCATAAACTTACAGACAACGTTTTGCTGCATAAGAAATATCCAACTAAGTGAACGTCAAATACTGGAAACATCCAACAATGTTCTTCAAGTAAGAAGTCTCCTGATCAGCCATGAATGGCATTTATGGTTTGACTCCAGATTGAAAATGAGTCAAATGATTCTTGCAATTTGATGAACCAACCATCTGAAGCAAATCTTTTGCRTATTTATTCTAGGAGAGAAAAATATCATTAGGAAAATATTGAATCTCAAGCTTCAAGAAGAATGTAGCATGCCTAAATCCTTCATGCCAAATTCAACTTGAAGTGCATCTTTAACTAATTGAGTGTATTGATCGTTAGATTCTATCATGATTATAGCGTTAACATATAAAAGTAGATATGCATGAGACTTTCCATCAATCTTGACAAATAAGGATGGTTCAATAATAGCACATTAAAAACTCAGACTTGGCAAAAAAGATGTGAACCTTTCATTCCAAGTACTGGGGGTTTGTATCAGTCCATGTCCATATATGGACTTATGCAGTTTATGCACAAAATTAGACCCATGAATATCTTCAAAACCATCATATTGAGTTATATAAACGTTCTTATTGAGAATACCGTGCAAAAAGGCATTTTTAAGTCTAGTTGATAAAGTTTCCAACCATAGAAAATAGCTAGTCTTAGTATAAGCCTCACTGTGGTGTTTCTGACCACTGGTAAGTAGGATTCATCAAAATTCACACCATATGCTTGACGGAAATCCATTGCCACTAATCTAGCATTATGACTAGCAACAGATCCATCTGCATTCCTCGTCACTTTAGATATTCAATTGCAGCTGACAAGGTTTTTATTGGGAGAAAGTTTTATAATCCATAAGAGCCTATACTCCTACTCCATAGCCTTCTTCAAGACAGTTATTCTCAATGCTACCTTGTATCCAGGAGGTTCAAATTTAATAGGATCCAAATTTAGTTCAAAGAAAGACAAGCAACATACTTTCCTCTTGAAAATTTCATTTTTGCTTCTAGTTATCATTGCATGATCATTCACTACATTAGATTCAGGAGCAACACCACTGTATGGATGAATCACATTGGAATTAGACACAGGGCAATGAGCCCTATTCATTTCCCTATTGACAGGGATTGAGACCCTTTCTCCTGGTCTAACAGCTGTAGACACCATACCATCTGTCTCAGAAAAAATCTATACAAGTGTGATGTCTAGGACTGAAAAACTCAAGAACTTTTTGCAGGAATTGCAGAACTACATGCATTATCTGTATGCAGATCACTTCTAGAGTTGGTCTCACCAACAATGTTATTATTTCCCATACTACTATCAATAATCACAATATTCCCAACTTTATTTCACAATCAATAGTAAATGCAGTCCCTTAATATTAGCACTCACATCAACATTACTAATAGATGTGGAAGGATTAGATAAAGTAGATGAGAAGGACTGGCTTGGTGGTGATGGAGCAAGGCAAGGTGAAATACAATTGTAGAGTTGAGGGCAGCGTAAAAGTAGAAATGGAATGTCTTATCTCAGCAACAACTGAAGGTGGTGATAGAGCATAGGGGAACGTTCACAATCTCATTGAAATATATATTTTGAAACAAGTCTCCCTAACTTGATATGATAGCTTATATACTCTGCTATAACTAACTACTCTCATGACAGCTAGACCACTATACTTTACTTTACTAACAACTCTCATGATACTTGGACCATACTCAAGATAGTAAATCAATATAATATTGGTAAATGATGCATATACAATGACTTAATACAAATATTTTATAAATTTGTTGGAGAAAACCAATAGATTGAATAGACATATGATACAAAATGATTTTTTTTTTTCAATGAGTCACCAACGTATAAATATATATGGTCAATAACTTAGTGTTTAATTGGGAGTACCTCTCGTACTATTTAAAGGAGGAAATCATGCCTAACATACAGAGAACTAAAATAAATTCAAGTTAGAATCAGATGAAATTACTTCATATGACATAGATGACTCGAGAAGCATGGTAAAGTTTGAATCCACCCACTAACGTATATAACTAGTCCAAAAGAAAGTGTTGGATTGACTTGGGGGAGTATTATCTGCCATATTTGTCTTACCCAAGAGCAATCACGAGCAGCATGAAGAGTCAATCGTTCTGATTACAGATGACACATACGTTAAAATTGTTGATGACTCGTCTATTTAACAGTCAATCTTCCTTGAGGCAGAAATGATGCATTTGACAAAGAAATAGCAAATATCACATGGAAGCTCTATGTTCTATAGGCTCTTATCTCCATGTCCTTGAATTCTAAGAAGATAGAAAATGAAACGGGGTGGATAAGCCATGGCCACTTGACGAGGGCATGACCAATGGTTTCCAGAACATTGGCAGGGAGAGGTGTAGATGATCACTCTAGGCTTGGCTTGTGCAGGTCAGGATGGTCGAGTGGTTGTCTCGGTCACAATTTCTTTTAGTTCAGTTTTTCTTATTTTTTTCTCCTATTATTATATATTATAAACACAAGAAATCGAATTTTCAAATGCATGAAGAAATTAACAAAGTTCAAKAGACAGATACTTTGATAAAATTGGATCAATGCCCATTTTATGCAAAAGGCAGATAGCCTTAAATTGAATCCCAATAACTTCGTTAAAATCTCAATTAACATGGAAAAATGTGAAATAATAGAATTATCTTTTAGGATTGATGCTTGATTCATATACCCATATTAAGTAATCTCAGTGGAATCTCTTCCTGGTTAAACTATAAGTGATTGGTTTGATTGCTTCATGAGAAGAGGCTTTAAAGCTCATGTATATGTGGAAATAATAGAATTGCTTAACATATAAAAGAGTAGCTTAGGAGGTCAATAGCGATTTAACAGTTTTATTAATGTATTTGATTGTGAGATTTATATAATTCAGTTATCTCGGTGATTGATGCATGGAGTGCAGATTTAATTTAAGGTGTARTTTTGATAAGGTACGAAAATCTAATCTTAAGTATCTCAATGAGGGGATTTTCTTAAATCCCATCATGGGAGATCTAATATTTAAAATAGTTGCTTGAACAAGTAATATACACTTTTAGCTACAATTTAGAAGTGATTGACTTGGCCTGGGATGCATTTGTTGCAATTTAACAGGAGAAAGAGCTTCAAGAAATTGCACATTCACCATGAAACTGACTACTATCAAAGGAATGGAAGAAACTTATGCATCTACAAGAACTAATTGATTGCAATAGCAGAAAGCTTATCAATTCTCAAAACAGCTAGCTAGGGACATCACAAGAAATCCATCAAATGCTCCAGAATCTTCTAGCCATGACAGAAGGAGGTCAACCTGGTGCAGAATGACATCAATTTGATCTCCATCTTCCATTTGGAGTTGTAAGAAGAAAATGGTTCCAGTTCAAAAACTTTCTCAAATTATTCATAGTAACAAAGAGGTAGATGGGACCTCCGTCTTGAGGCGACAACCATCAAAGAAGAATACGATAGAGAAAGGATTCAAAGCCATTTGTTTATAATAAGCATTCAAAATCTCCTTTAGGTTTGTCCTCTTTCTTATGTTGAAAGAATTCACATTACCATCTTCTAGAGAATGGTGAAATTGCGACTTTAGCAASAAAACTTGATTCTTCATTTACTTATATTTTGAGCTCAATATCAGAAAGAGAAGTAGAAAATTGACACTTTAGTTCAATTGTAATATATTTTGCTGAAAAATAAAGAAACAAATCATCCTTTTTCATGTCTTATTTGTTCTTTTCTATTATAAATATATCTAATCCTCGAACCACACTAATATAAAATTAAACCAAACAGAGTAAGAGAACATTAAAACTCATTACCAATACATCATTTGCTTCACCAAAGTGGTCATAACCCACAATGCAAATTTAAAATCCTAAACTTTTCCAACTATTATCATCAACATAAAATCTCGTCAAAGCAATTACGTGAAAAACTGAGACACGGACCAGTTACAGGATTTCGAGATTAGAATATTTCTTGATTATTTATATAGTTATATATTTATTAATTATTTTAAATAATTGAATTGTAGTTTGGTCCGTTTGTTAAATGAATTTCGACATTAAGAGATTTATTACAAGAAAACAAAATCTAAAATTGTTTAGAATAATAATAAGAAGAAAAATTCCCTTTTTTTATCCTTTTCTTATTCCATTTTTCTCGTTCTTTTCTTAATATTTTCTTAACCTTCTCCACCTATTTGGCCTACACCTCACCACGTCACCTTTATCTATAAATTTTAAAACAGTTTTCTTATTCTTTTACAACTCATTTTTCCATCGCCACTTTTTCTTTGTATTCCCATCTGTTTCTTTTTTTTTTTTTCCTAATCTTTTTTTAATGTCCTTTCTTTAGCATGTAATTATTTCGTTAATACTTTCTTGGTTGGCTTCACTGTCATTCTCTACTTATCCATTTTCCTGTCTTCTTCTTATCATTTTCTTTATACATGTTCTTCTTCTTTTTTTCACCATTACCTTCCCTTCTTCTTCAATTGTTCTTGTTCTTGCGATTTTTTTTTCTGGTTTAAAATGCGAGTTTAAGTTTGCCTTTGCTCGTGTACTAGCAATTTTGCCTACGTACTTCAGACTTCCAGATTCTACGTCTGGTTCTGAGTTTGTGTGCGTTKTCATRMTTGTGCCTCTGAATGAACATAACTGTTACTCTAGGTTGAATTGCACATATTCTTGCACGAATCCACCATGGGTCTGTTTTTTATATTTGCATGCTCGTGTAGATGCAGTTGGCTAATGTCAGTTTTCCAATCTATATAAAATGATTGCTCTCCTTCGAAGTACCAACAGTTTGGGGTGCAATATCTGAACATTGTTGATGTTGACATATTCAGCGCGATATTGGAAACTTCTGCATTGAACACTTGATACTTTTCTACAATAAAGTCATTTGGGCACTTTTATGCTTGAGTATTTAATGTCCCTAAAAGCTTTATATGTTCTATCTGAAGGCTATTGCTTGATTACGTTGCAGATACTTAACTTACTTTTGTGGTAATATCCATTAGCTAGTCGTTTCCTTGCTTCCTATCCATTAACAGTAGGAAAGAGAACAAGATTGAGTAAGTGTGAAACTTGTGAAAAGGAAAAATATATAAAAAGTTAAAAGCATGGAGTCAAATGCTATATTTCTAGTCATCATTCTTAGCCATTTTAGCTGCTTGGCCATTATCCCATGTTCATCAGATCAAGATAATTGTCAAAAGGTTTGAATTATTAAAGGCTAGAATATTAAATTTATACCTTCAATTCGGAAAAGATTAGTTTATTGAATATCCACCKATTCAGTTACTTTACCATAATACAACTTTTAAAAAAAATATATAATGACTATAAATTCTCACCATTGTCAAGTGAAAACAAAATTGAACATACCAAAATAACTCTTAACCCTTCTAAATAGAAATGAAAAGACTGACAAATACAAATRTTCTATTATCCGAATAATTTTCCTACAAATCCTAAATCCGAGTTTATTAGAATCTTAGAGGCTCGGGCAACAAAAAAGGGGATCATTTACCTCTATATGATTATCGTAGCCTTATTACTAGACATAAACRAAGATGATTTCTTATAATCTGATTATAAGACGTGATAATCRAGAAAATTAAAAGATCAGTGTACAATCCAGGATACTAGGTGAGACCTTCCGCATTTTAAACTTTCAAGAATTGATGATTTTGTACTCTAAAATTTTTTTAAAGAACTCTTGAATATTTTAAGTGAGTTCCTCCGCCTTTCTAAGCTTCCATGACTATGTGCTTTTTGTTTATAATACTATAGAGAAGTGCTTTCAAGTATTCTCGAATGTTTTAAGGTGAGTCCCTCCATTTTATAAACTTCTTAAAATATGTGGTTTTGTACATCGTACTCTGCAAAAATATTTTCAAGTCCTCTCGAATGTCTTAAACATAAATATTCTTCAACTCTTTTGGAGAAYTATTGTACAAGTCATTTCTAAATGCTTTTGTGTAAAATCCTCAGCCAGAGCGTCGTGGATCATTAGTGATATTTCCATTTATTTAATAAAATGCACAAAACTAGTCGTAGTTTTTCTTTATCGACTTTAAGTTTTCCATTTTCTTTTAATTCTTTCTATTTTATCCAGTCCCATTTTCATATACCCTTACTGTTACAATCACATGTCGAATGCTTGAGGGTTGCTCGTATTTTATTCTTGAATTTCTTGAAATTTTCTTTATTTCTTTTCTTTTCTTCCCCCTTTCGTTAGTCAAATTCTATACCTGGTGCAAAAAGCAAGTCTACGCTTCCTAAAACAACTTGTTTGGGACCTTTGGCACCTTGAATATTGATTTCAAATGGTAGACTTGGACTATGGCTACTTCTTCATAAGGTTTTACATAAATGAAGTTTATGACTTAGTGTTGGAACAAAGCTCCTGAATGATCATTCGACATTACTTGATAATGACTKAGTGGCGGCCCAATTTTCGTCCATCTAAGAAAATATCGCTTCCACATTTGCTTGGGTATGGTTCCCATAGATGTCAATAGAACTGTTCAATGAAGAAACCTTAATGGAAATTAGGTACACAATAGGGTACGTAGTCAAAGTGGACGCCACAATTACAATTGCCAACCTACAACCAATTTGCTCTTATATGCATCGAAATTTAACTTCGCAAACCACTCATCCCTCAAATTCATATCATTCAGCATTCCCAAAGTATGGAATATGAGGCCTCCGCCTCATATACTTCTCTTATGGTGCCTATGGACACAAATTAGATACCTACCCTCAAAATCATCTGGACCTTCCATCAAATCCCCATAAGAAGTCAACCACCACCTAAAGGTCTCAGGACCTCATTTTCRCACCTATTGCAACTGTCGGCCTTTATGGCCCTTGGATGTTGTCGATCCACCTCTAGTGCCGCTACCAAGCGGATCACAATGAGGAGCACTAGCTAATCCAAACAATCCCCAACAACCAGCTGTGACACTCCCCCAACTTTTGCAGCATGTGCTCTTACACTAAAAGATTGACCTCAATTTCAAGTAGATCTTGATATTTGGTCGCYGCCATGACTAGCTGCGGTCCAATGGTATAAAAGAGAAAGTCTCCCRTATCGAATAACTGAACAACAAACCCAAGAAAGGATCAAACAAAGCTATAGCTTAACACAAGAAGAGGCATTATACACAAAATGGTCCTCCCTTTGAAAAGACTATGGACCTTTGGTCAAAAATTTCCAAACAAGAAAAAACATTTGAAGGATGCATGAAACAAAACAAATGAAGCAGGGGGTTTGAATACTACCTCTCTCCCATACAGATAGGCTTGTTTTCCTTTTTCTTTTGTCCCAAATTATTGACCAGTTTCTATTTTAAAAGTAGTTAAATTATCATTTCCTAATATGCCCTTAATTATGATGCATCGTTATCAAYATATAATCTTGATAATTAATAAACATATTTATTTTAGCAGATTAAGTGTTTAAAGGAAAAAGTAAAAGTTCTCTTTTTTTTTTATTTTAATTCAAAGTTTGATTCATGAGATAAGACATTCATTTTTATTTTTATATTCTTCCACATATATTTTCTGAGATTTAATTTGACAATCATCCAACTATATGTCAACAACTTTATTTAAAAAYCTCAATATCATCTATCACCTTCATTTTCTAAAACCATGACTAAGTAAATAAAATACCTTCGGACATTCAGTGACAGTTTTGAAGATACTCCTAAAACAATTACCTCAAAATCATCATTTGAGCAAACCATTGAGGCTAATGCTTGATCTAAATGCTCAATCAAAAGAAGATGGATAGGTTTCTGCAGCTTAACATTGTTAAGTTGTTATTTCTGAAATGTTGAGAATATTTTTGCCCAAGTTTTACTATTATTAGTTTTTCTGCCTAGGTAAATTCCCTTTGAAAATTGCAGCCAAAACAAATAGGAGGGGCTCAGATAGTAGTATTTCATTTCTTGTCCTCTTTTTAGAAGGTTTCTTTTTTGGTTGTTTCAGAAGTTGAAGTAGTAGTTCTATAAGTAGAAGCACGATCACAGCCGCAGATTTTTGGCATCCTCTGATCTTGTTCTCTCTCGTGCCTACAAGAGCGTTATAGACTAGGAGACTTTTAGGAGAATGTTTCTTGTCCTTGTTTGTGATTTTATATTCTAAAGTATATCTCACCAGAATGACTTGCGTAGATTGGGTTACAGTGGGAGACAAAGCCACCGCCATTTGCCTAACTATGCATTGCAAAGGTAGCAATCTAGTCTCACGTTAATRCAAGCAAATGTCGATCTCTAATACTATAGATTTACGCCAACTCCAGTGTATTGGATATTATATTGTGATAAGTGAATCAAAGACATCAGTATYAGATTTCAAATATTAGAAAACATTTTAAAGAGTTGTTGGAGTAGGGGCTTCCCTTTTCCATCTCATTTCTGAAAAGTTAACAAGATCTAAATTAAATTTTCAAAAGTTTAAGAATATGAAACATCATAGTAATACTTCTAATCTAAACAACTAAATGTCCATCTTCATGTTGAGAACTTCATTGCATTTCAAAAAGAGCTGCCTTCGCCTCATCCAGAACTTGGCAAACACGCTCAATGCTAGGCAGTAGCTTTTCATTTCTAATCAAATTTTGTTTGCTCATATGTGGAAATTATAATTATTCCAACCAAAACTTCTCATCACCTCAACTATATATGATTGCAATGTTAAGAACACGTTGTTTATATCTTCAATTGGTAGAACACCAAAAGCATGCTCCACAGATGTAACAAGTTTATCATTTGTAGTTGAACCTGTTGATATTGAAGTGGATCAATAGAAGAAACCAAGATCCAATACATCCTTATTAGATTSGAGGTTGACAATATAAACGAATATCAAATCAATCTTTTCCTGCAACTTCAGCAAAYTCAACATCATTAACATCTAAATGTGATCTCGCATTATCTTGTTGAATGAAAATGATCGTACAACTGGATGTGACCATCTTTCGAAGGAAATAATTTCTTAATTAAACATGATTGGTTAATATCTTTAGTAATCGACGAAATTGGCTTCGTCTTCGATGTCCCCACCCTATGATTTTACTATTCTGCTTGGTTGCATTCTTAAACACATATGGCCATATTCCAATTTTTCAATTAAATTCTCTACCATAGGTGTCATCAAATCTTGATGTGCGACAGCRGCTRAAAACATGATCTTYGCAATAAATCTTTTACTTTTACGTGTGCGATAAGGCTCCTCTCCATTTGGATTGAGATAATAAAATAAAAAGTAAAAAAAATGAATGTCTTAGTCATGTAAAACCATTTTTCATCAATATGTATTCAATTTTACATATGAGGAACAAATATTTATATTCAAGTGTACCTTGGTCGATCATTGACAAGCAAAACTCCAACCTCACTTCTTGTTCCYATCCATCAAATATGGTTTTATTGGATTTGATGTGGCCGAACATATCCTTCGTTCATTCTTCTATATAGGGTTGATTTTGGCATATCCAAATTGTTGATAAAGATCWTATATTTGTTCAAGGATGGAAGGTATATATTTTATTCTTGTAAATCTATTTCAACTATTTGCAACCAACTCTTTCAACAAGCTTTGAAGAAAAAATCAGCACATTATCATTTCTAGTACAACATTTTGCATCATGTCAAATTTGAGAAGCTGATCTTCTAGATATGGAAAAAAAATTGGAAACTTTTGAAATGACTCCTCTTGGTAACAATTCCATCTTCGCTCTCTTCGAGTAGCATTTCAATAATAGCTATCTTTATAGTGAACATCAAATTTTTATTCTCTTTTTCACAATGCAGATTTTCTTGCAATGTCATTATATTGTCATCACTTTCAAGAAAATAATTCAAATCAATAGTGTTATTTTGTGGTGAAGGAAAAGAGATATCATTGGAYGAGAGAATAACTTCTAGTAAAATATTCAAATCAATATTGAATATATGTTGTGAAGAGCTATTCATTTTTTTTGTTATGATTAATCTAACTATAGAATTGTGTATATATGAAGTGCAATCTAAATATCTGAAGTCAAATTTGGCATGTAAAAGTAAAATTTCTTCAAACAATAGCGCCATTTTTTTTTTTGCT
Organism: Rhazya stricta; assembly: GCA_001752375.1. Classification (NCBI taxonomy): domain Eukaryota; kingdom Viridiplantae; phylum Streptophyta; class Magnoliopsida; order Gentianales; family Apocynaceae; genus Rhazya; species Rhazya stricta. The sequence goes on along the minus strand of MEJB01000008.1, from coordinate 2,147,528 downwards.
CAAATTGAAATTTTCTATGGTCTTATCAACTTCACTCAAATGAATCTTATCATTTCCTAAAGGCTAATGCGNAGAATTGTGTATATATGAAGTGCAATCTAAATATCTAAAGTCAAATTTGGCATGTAAAAGTAAAATTTCTTCAAACAATAGCGCCATTTTTTTTTGCGCTCAAATTGAAATTTTCTATGGTCTTATCAACTTCACTCAAATGAATCTTATCATTTCCTAAAGGCTAATGCGAGACTTTCGAGATAAAAGATATGCAAACAACAACCACCATTCTTATGCCTTCAAATTGAAAATTTTTATGGTCTTATCAACTTGATTCAGATATACAATTGCTTCCTAAAGACTAATGTGAAACTTCGATGCCAAAATTTGTATATAATAGGCGGCGCCATTTATATGGCTGCAAATTAAATTTTTTYATAGTTTATGCTTTCATTGAAATGGAAAATTGCTTCCTCAATATTACTATAAAACTTTTGAGCCATTTTATTTAGCAATTAAGTTTCTTTAGCTTATTCAAGTTTCAAGTAATTCATTAGTRCGAATAATAGTAATTCTTAAAAAAATTAAATAATGTTAACCCCAAAAGGCTTAAAATAAATATGTGGCGCATCTTGACTTGCATTGTGATTTTTGTAGGCTTATATTATACTWGGAACAAAGAGTTAGCTATGACATTCATTAATCAAGATCTTCAAATTCCAAAGACTGGAATGATTCAATGGAACAAAGAGAGCCTTCACCAACAGACTTCAATGTACAAGATCTACACTCTTCAAGATGATCAAGATATATTCATTAAGATCAGGAAATATAAAGGAAGAAGCACTTAGCAACTAGGAAAAACATGAATAAAGGAGGAACAAATATAGAAAACTAAATAATTGACAGAAAGAGAAWAATGCATCTCACTATGAATAAAGGACGAAAACCAAACTCAGAAGAGTTCAACAATGAAGAAATTGATAAAGCCGATGTTGCATCGGGAATTGTGAGCAACCAAAACTAACATAAGGTATAGGAAAAGGAAYCAACATAAGCCTTTTCATAGGAATGAAATTTTTAAAATGAATTGAAATATCTAAGAGAGGGTGAATTAGGTATATACAAATTTTTCTACCCTCAAACTATTASGTTATGCAATCTAATTCTAAATAACTAATATAGTCTATGAAATTTCTAGAAGAAAATGTAAGGAAGACACTTGTAAAGCTAMTCAAGAATAATTTTTAAAGATACAATGCCACACAATATCAATATAACAATATGGAATCAAATACTAAAGAGCAAAAAATATAGAGACAATAGACCACAAGGATTTATAGTGGCTCAACTTTCAAAAGTCTACATCCACTACCTAGGATTTCAAACTTTCACTAATATGTGTAATTTCACGAACCTTACATAAAATCCAGCTGGTATCACATAGTMAACTTTTTCCCCAACACAAGATAGATGCACTCTTCACTAAGATTCTACACAAGTAACCTCTTTTCCACCTTAAAGATCATAAATTAACTAGGAACTCACTTTAAATAGGATGAGTTTTACAATGGATGCTCAATGTTGATCCCTTGATGGATAGATAATACAAATAAATGCTCCAATCAATCCTTTGAGAGATTTTCAATGAATATAATGATCAATGTTAATCTTGGATAGAATAAAAGGTTTAGCTCAAAAACAATTAGATTGCAAGAAGAATTTCTCAAAAATGTTATTTTTATGTGTGCAAGGATTCTATATAGCTATTTATATATGTAAAATCAAGTTATAATGTTTACATGTGGTTTATTAAAATAGCTATAGAACTAGTTGTTAGACACATACTTTCAGAATCTGTGTTTGCATAGATGTATCTTGGTAACGTCCGTGGCTCCATCCATATAGCTCAATAAACATGCACGGATGAAGAGCATACTGCCCATGGTTAAGGACATTGCTAAGGACGATTCAATCTGTGGCAAGAGTCCTTGTCCACACTCATAGAAAAATCAAACTCCCTAAGATGTTTTTGAAATGCAAACAAGGCTAGTACAAAATATATGTTTTCAAAACTTCTTTTGAGATGTAAAAAGAATTGTATGAAATTTTATAAAATGTTTATAAGTTTTATAAACTTAAATGCATTCTCAAAGGGATTCGTCACAGTAGAATATCTTAATCTAATACTTCACATGACTAATCCATAATCWTCAAGTCTTTAAATCTCAAACACATCAATGTGAGACTTGAGATCTTTAACTTCCTCTTGTGAGTTATATAGCTGTGAAGTCCTTGTCAATGAATATATGAGTTTCATAATGACTTTCCTTTCTATATACCAAACTCACATGTACATTAGTACTACTCAATGTTTTGTTATTTTCAAAATATGGGTTAATTGTTGAATAGGCTCTCAACCCTAACATGAATAAAGTAAAGTCTCCTATGGTCAGCATCGTAATGGGACAAGGGACTTTAACAGGAAGCATATAATTCATTTACAAACCATAGAGAATTGAGATTAAATAAGGAATTAACRAAAAGAAGGCTTTGAGCAACGAGATGAGAGGAAACATGCAATTGGGATAATTACATAGCAAAAGAAAGAAAAGCACAGCTTATATAACCAAAAATTACTTCCCAAGTAAATATCTTTTGAAACATAATTAAATACAAAATTTTGGGACACAATCGAGCTAAGGCAATAGGTCAAACCTTGAATTCAAGTCTAGCTGCATTCCCGCTAGGATGGCCAGAGAGATTAGGCTATAGCTTTTTGTCCATGCCACTTGAATAATTAGATATGGGCAGCACATGTCTCCCCCCAAGGCTCAGATAAGATATTGTCCACAGACAAACAATTTAATATTTATAGACAATCATAGACCAACCAAAACACTTTATTTGTATATACCAGAGATGAACAAAAATCAAAATTTGATACATTCAAGTTCAATCTAACATTTTATAAGAAAATAATCTACGGATTCTAATTGAAAAATCAAAAAAATCCTCTCTCACCCCTGGCTTCTGGTGTCAACTCACTACTTCATAACKTCCAGAATATGAAGGTGTGAGGATAGAATACACTCTTTTATATCTAAATCTRAATCATACATTATTTATCTTTTAATATTATTCTATTTATTTACTTATTATTTAAGACTATCTTTTTATTAAAACAAAGCCCTAATCTTGGGTAATTCTAGAATACACCACCTAGGGCACGAGTATCATATATACTCTTTCTCCCTATCAATTATTATTGATTTCAAGGTTGTGAAGAACATAAAATCCTAGTGAAAAAGGGTTGGCCTTCCTTTGTGATAGAGGAGGTTAATTTGCATATAAATCCCAAGATGGGTGAACCTCCATTTGTTTTGTCTTTGACATAAAACCCAAGTAGTTGGGTGGATTGTAGTATTAGAGGTTTTGTGCTTGTAAAATTCAAGTGGGTGAACCTCTATCTTGTACTGTTGTGTAGGGTGTAGTGGAATTTGGTAAAATCCCAAAGCTGAATCTTTTGGTAGTGGATGTAAATCCTTTGAGGGGTTGAACCACTATAAATCATGTGTCTATCTTAGTATCTTCTTTATGGCTTGCACTTGTTTAAATTTCAGCTTTATGATTGAATTTTTTTGAGCTATAAATTGTGTATTGTTATTACTCTTGTTCATTCTAGTTGTGTGAAGTTTTCATAGTATACATATATGCTTTCTTGCATTGATTTCTAAGCTMTTGTGAGCTGTTTGATTGTTATATGGTATTACTATTGTTCCATTCTTTTTACACACTCATTGCACATCAAGAGTTCGACAAAAAGTCTCTTTAGACAAGAGTTTTTTCGAAAAGGCCAAAAATCAAAAGCGGGATGTTTTCATTTTGAATTGAAAAAGTTTAGAAAAAGTCAATTCACCCCCTTCRTGTGTTTTTTAAATGACCTACATTTYCAAAAATAACTTAGTGTTTCAAGTTACTGGATGGTATTTATCTTTTTATTTGGTATAAATAAGGGGTATATGAGAAATGTAAAATACAAAATTGATTAATTTAACTATATAATCTACCTTTCTTAATATGTGTRAAAATAGGAATATGTCTATCTTTATGGGACGAAGGGAGTATCTAAAAGCTTTTYTCTTGTTGATATAATTTAAATTTTCWTTTCCAGTATATATTTTGTAAATAGATGGCAACAGGCTCTYAGTTCCTAGAAAATGCCTTTCGTAGACATAAAAGTTTAAAAAATCATATCCACTTGAGCATTCATAAATTTTACAATTTCATAAATAAAAGAGGAAAAAAAGTAATTTATATTTTTTCTATGATAAGATGATTGAAGTTTCTAACATTTCTTTATCTTACGTTTGGAGCAATCCAAATTATCATCTCAATTTGGCTTCACTTTTTATTCCCATTGCTTCTTGTATGCTAAATGTAATCAGTGTGGACTTTTATCAAATTTTCTTTTAGTATAATTGAGGATATAGTTCTTGGCCACAGCTTTTGCTTGCATACTAAGAGATCATCCAAGATTATCTACTTTCATCAGATTTCCCAAGGGATAGACAACCCACTAATAGGTCTTAGGACCTATGGTAACATCTACTGCAACTGTTTGCCCTTATGACCCTTAGAAGTTGACAAGCTGCCRCCGATGTCRCTGCGAAACATATCACATCTGAGAAGCACTAGCCAATCCAAACAATACCCAGCAACGAGCTGCCAACAATCTTCCCCCCCTCCCACCCAACAGCTTTCACAACACTCTATCTCTCCAGGACTTCGGCACCAATTTTGTACAGAMACTTTGTCCAAAATCCTAGAAAATCTTAAATAACCACTAATCAACTAAGTGACTCCCGTTTGACTATCTTGGAGTAGAGCGTACTGACAAGTTCTAGCTARAGGCCATAGAAAAACYAARGGCCATATCCCAAATTGAGCATCACTCTTGATATTTGGTCGCCCGCATGATGAGGCACAGCCTCGTGGCACAAAAAAGAAGCCCATATTGAATAATCGAACAAAAACCCCAAGAAATGATCAATCAAAGCCACATGCCAACATAGTAAAGACTCGTCATACACAAAATGGGCTTCCCTTGGAAACGACTATGGGCCTTTGGTCAAAATTCCAATCAACACCTTAGATGCTGCAAGGCCACCATCATGCCGAAACACTCTTCACCCTATGGGGAGCCTAGCYCAATCTTTAACTCGAAGGGACTTGCTAGCATCTTGTAATCATTCGACTGAGAACTCAGCTCCACCTGACCCTTTCAATAAGTTATTGGCTTCTACAGGGTGTCCATGGAACAAACCACTAAAGCCATTCCACTTGACATAGTCGAGGGTGAGAGTAACAGACATCAACATGCAACCATGCATGAATGTAGATAAATACTTTATCGAATGCTAGTGAGAATGTTGTAGATGCTTGGGCCAACATGGCAATGGAATATGCAACATCTTCCTTGCCCTACCAACTATCTTTATGAAAAATCCTCTCTTGGAACTTTCAGGGAGCCAACATCTCACTTTTCCAAAATTGATGCTATAACAAGAAAAGTGAAGAATGTGAAGGATTTATCAACATTAGGAGGGAGTTGAGTAGGCTAGTCATTATGGATGACAAATTGACAATCCAGATTCCTATATTTTTTCAGCTCCAATATGTCATTCCAAATCATCCATTTACTAATGATTGATTAGGTGAGGACCTGAAAAGCTTGAAACAACGAGAATGAGCCGCTATGGTTTTGGTTTGTGTTTGGGATGGCAGTGGTGATTAGGGAAGATGAAAGACAAATAGAGGAAGAAAATAGGTAAGCAACAAAAAAGCAAAAATTAGGGTTTTTTAGTAGGGTTGTGATATTTTGTCTCCGAAGCTCATACCCTTTTTTTACATACACACAAATATGCTTGACTTTCTTGGGCTTGACTTTTAGGTTGATGGATGGAATGAGACGAAAGGATTAAATTAAAATTTCTCCACAAATCCAAGGACTTGATTGTGAAATTAAAAAGATAAGACCCTTGATTGAAATTATGTGACATTTCTAGGCACTATTTCCAAATTCACAATTTAAATATRAAGGAGATGAAGCGGCGTCCARCACCAGTGAGAAGAGGAGGGAGAGGGAGAGAGGTTAGTAATTTATAAATAGTCCTCTTATATTGGTAATATATGTTGRTTCATTATCTTTYTAYTTGAATAAAGATTTAAAGAGTGGGTCCAACCCCTTCTATTTGGTTAGTCYGCTTGACATTTAGACATACTGGGAAATCCTACATGAATGGCAAAGGAAATGCTACGCCATTCATGAGGAATTGGTGAGCAATTAGACATAACGAAGCCCCCACTAAAACCCATTTTGTATACTTTCAACCTTTTGGTTTTAGTAATATTGATCCCCTTTTTTAAGGGAACAAAATAAGCATCTGACGTTTTTATTAATTTTTCAATATTTAAAGGCATAATAGTTATTTTTCCTTCATAGAGATGAGATAAACAGGTCAAATTGAGATTTGAAGTATTTGTTTAGCAATTTGTCCAATTATTTGAAAGAAGCTTTTGTCTTTTATATCTTYTTTGCTTCAAAAGAACTATGGCTTTAGTTATAAGTTGATCTTTTTTCTTTCTATTTTTCAACTCTAAAGAGCCACAAATGCAAAAGTAACSAATAAAGACTATATAGGTCGATTCTCAAAAACTATAACAATAAAAAAATCAAATAATTTCTTAATTCTGATTTCTCATCAGTTTCCAACAGAAATTAAGGGGGGGGAAAACAGTAAAAAAATTTTAAAAAACGGGCAGTACTATTGAATATTGATCATGCAAGTCCCAAAGCTATAYCTTTTGTGGCACGACTTCCGGAGACCTCTTACAACAATGCGTAAAAATGACACAACCAACGTTGTACTGAATGTCGCGTCACGGTAATACTTAAAAAGCAAAGAATTCTTTTTAACCAGAAAATAAGACAAACCGTTAATATGGGTAATAATTGTTGAAAGAGGTTCCAAGAAATCACTTCTGAAACGTCAAGACGCCGTTCAGAATGAGTTGTACTACACTGTTGAAGGAAGAAATGAGCGGTGGAGCTTTTCTTGAATGTATATATAGAGTACCAACTGAAGGGAGAAAGAAATTAGGAAGAAAGTGTGGCATGGTTATTAGGTACAAGAGTAGACATGGTTCTAAGGAGAACGCGGTTACGGACTTTAAAGAGCAGGTCAAGATGAAATGCACCAAATCTACTAAGAAATTAGCATTCTCCTCCTGCTTCTCTTTACTTTTCTCAACTGCACTTAACCACTCCCGGACACGGCCACTTTATTCAAACCAAAAGGAGATTGATTACACTTGACCGAAAGTAAGAATAGTTGAGTAAGTTAAAAATGTTGGAAGATCATCTTACAGCATAGCAGACGAGGCATTCACATGGGAAAGGGAGAGGGGAGGCCATGGACATGTTTCAACTGAAAGCAGAAGCAAACAAGGGAATATTTCTATCGACATGCATGCACAGATTCCGCCGGAAAACAATTAATAATTTCATTATCAGAGAGTCGTTCGGATGTCGCAACAACGATTAAATAGATTATCAATAACACGTCGCACGTAAAAGTTTATCTCGTAAGAAAAATCACTCAGAATTCCATTCTCAAATCAAATCTGAAAATTTTCCAGAATCTTAAATGAGAGGCAGAGAAGACCGGTTTTCTTTGCCTGAGCAGTCTGAACTGGATTATTCATCGTGTCTCTTGCATTATTAATCTATCCGATACAAGTAACCGTTGAAATGGGGACATGATTATGAAGAACTCCAGGGTCGTCAACTGTTTGATCCAACATCTCTGACTTTATTCAAGATGTCGTCTCTTTTCTTTCTTCCTCTTTCGTATTATTTTCTATTTCAATTATTTGTACAATTTGATGTTGATTTTATATATGTTAAATTGACCTTTGATAGTAGTTTTTTCCTTGTATAAGGTAAGCCCATATGACTCTTTGCTGAGAGGATAAGGGTCCCATAAGGGGTCCTACCCATTGCCCATTTTCAAAGCTCAAATGGAAAACAAGCGAACCCGCCATTTAAAAAACACTATAATTTGGATACACGAATGAACTTACTAGAATTCTTTTTAAACGCAACATTTCTTTATTTGTTCTGACTTTTTTATAACTTTCTTTTCTTTCTTTTTATATATAGCAAATAAAATACTTATTAAATCGAGCAATCTAATTTGATAGGACTTTTTATCCATCTTGTTTAGCTTTGTCATGAAATTAAACGGATGACTTTCTTCACATTTTCACCTACCTTTGGCCTTAAGGCAATAACATCTTCCATTATGAGCGTTTACTGAATTCTAAAGAATCCTAATTAGTAACATGAGATCGTCGTGAAAACAGATAAAAATAAATAATATAATTTGTATTGTGGCTCTTCTTCATTACAGGTAGTTAATTTGTTCCTAGATTGCTTCTCCTTACTTGCAATAAAATGATGTAAAAGAATATCACCCGTTAAATTTTATTTAAAAGTAAAATGAGACGGATGAATAAGAAATGCATTTTAACAGACTAATTTATAAAGCTGCTTCTTACCATACTTTTGTTATATAAATGAATAGTATTTATTTTCACTTGATTAGATTAAGCCTAGAATTAGACAAAATGATGCTTAAGATCTGATCAGTGTCTGTGTATGGGAAATGACTTCTTATTAGCCGTTGGAACAATAATGAGGTACTAYAAACAGTTCCGTACAAAAGAACAAAGGATGTCTAACGTTCATATTGGTTAAAAAACAGAGCGTCTTTCATTTTAACAAAATCATCATTGCTTAGGCTGAAAATTTKACTGAGTAAAGCAAAATTGCACACTGACGTGAGGACCAAAGCAAAGTCCGAGCCTTAATTGTTAGAGCTGGTGAGAATCATTCCAAGCAGTTTCTTACTTAAAATAATAATAATAATAATAATTTTCTTTAAATAATTGAAAATGAAGCCCTAACAAGACCTAGTATAGTTGATATTTTGCTTCATAATAAAGGCATCAGGAAGTGTCCAATCCAAGGAAAAAAAAAATTTACAGATTAACTAATTGAACTATCAGCTAATGYAATTCAAATTTGTTGCTTATCTTAGACAAACCCATCACTTCAATATTGGGTAGTACTAAAATTCTACTTTCTGATACGAAAATTTAGCTTGGATCCAAAAATGTATCCTAGGTTAGGCCTCTTCTTCAAGAAGAAGGAAGTAGGCCAACAGCATTTCACCCTAAAGATAATGTTGTTCATTTGGACACCATTGAATTCCATGGAACATCACACGTGTTGGGGGAATTTGAGGGGTTCAACCGTGCAAGAAAGTTTCTTCAAGTGGGCAGTTTGCCTAATTAATTTTACCCTAAAAGATTGCCATCTTTCTCAYCTTAACCACTTATTTTAATCAGAGGAGTTTTATTTGACTCAATTTCACCAATTACCATATGCTTCTTCAAAACAACAACCAGTGAATTTTTTAGGAGGTTTCCTTTATTCATAAGATTCCAGCAAATGGTTGGTAAAGAAACGGAAAAACCCCTCTTCTCTCGTCTCCTCCTTGCTCGTTCTCTCGCTTACAAGTATATGGCGTGCCAATGGGACTGAACTACACTGATATGAAAGAGAGAAAATATAGGGATCTTTCTCATACTCTAATTACCATCATAAGATTAACTAGATTAAAATAAATATATTCAATTTGATTGAACATTTCGGCATCCCTTAGTTGAATATTATTTGGAGAGAAATCTGAACTAATCATGAATACCATATCTTGTTCAAGACCCTTACGGAATAATTCAATTCGATAAGATGTTAACTTGATATTTTCTTTTTCTTATTAAGAGAATACTTCTGTCATATTTTTAATCATTAAATTAAGTATGAGGTTCATTTAAATTCAACATCCAGTAAAAATGGAGCCATTTTTCATCAAGAGGATGCAAGAAAATACAATTTTTTTACTCTTTTATCTTTTTGCTTTTTTCAAAATAAAAAAAGAAAAGAAAAGATCTTTTAGGGCTCTCTCGGAATATTACACATTTCTTAATTAATTTAGGTTGAGAGGCACCAGAAGTTAGAGTGCCCAATTTACCGCCCTCAACTTCTAACCCTGTCCCTGTTATTTTCCCACTCTTCCCCACTAACTCCACTCTCCACAGTCTCCACCACAACTCTTCTCTATAAAACTGAGATACACGTCCTTGTAAAATCTCTCACTTAGATTCTCCATTTTCATTTCTTGTTCTGCTTCCCCCAGATCCAGAGCATGGCTACTCSGAGCTCCTCTATTTTCTCATTCCTCCTCCTGTCACTTCTGTCCCTCTCCTCTCTTCCTCTCTTTCTTGCTGACTCCGGCTTCATCGGCATCAACTATGGCCGCATMGCCGACGATCTTCCATCCCCATCCCAGGTGGYCCAGCTCCTAAAATCCCAAGGACTCACTCGAGCCAAGCTGTACGACACAGACTCCACCGTTCTCTCAGCCCTTGCTGGTTCAGGCATCGTAGTCTCTGTCGCAATGCCCAATGAGAACCTCTCCGCTGCTGCCGCCAGCCAATCATTCACTGACTCGTGGGTTAAGTCTAACATCCTTCCTCACTACCCCAAAACCCTCATTGAAGCCATTGCAGTTGGCAATGAAGTCTTTGTTGATCCCAAAAACACCACTGCTTTCCTTGTCCCCGCCATGAACAACGTTTACTCCTCTCTGGTCAAGTACAATGTTTCATCCATAAAGATTACTTCCCCAATCGCTCTCAGTGCACTCCAAAGCTCCTAYCCCTCATCCTCCGGCGCCTTCAAGTCGGAACTTGTTGAACCCGTCATCAAACCCATGCTGAGTTTCTTGAAACAGACCGGTTCCTACCTCATGGTTAACGCTTACCCGTTCTTCGCCTACACTGCAAACACAGACACAATCTCACTAGACTACGCTTTGTTCCGCGACAACAAAGGCGTAAGTGACCCCAACACCGGACTCGTTTATAAGAGTCTTTTTGAGGCCCAAATCGACGCCGTCTTTGCAGCGATGAAAGCGCTAGACTTCAACGATGTGAAAATGGTGATTTCCGAGACAGGTTGGCCGTCGAAGGGCGACGAAAATGAGGTGGGAGCTAGCCAGGAGAATGCGGCATCGTACAACGGGAATTTGGTACGCAGAGTTCTTAGTGGTGGTGGGACCCCTCTGAGGCCCAACGAGCCTCTGAACGTGTACCTATTTGCTTTGTTCAACGAGAACCAGAAGCCCGGACCCAGTTCAGAGAGGAACTACGGGCTCTTCTACCCAAACGAGCAGAAAGTTTACGAAATTCCTCTGACACGGGAGGCTTTAACATCTACGCCGTCGATGAACAATGGGAGTAAGAACCAGGTGGTGCCGAAGCCATCCGACGGCGGAGGTGAAGTTCCATCAAGCAGAAACAAGGAGGGACACACATGGTGCGTAGCTAGTTCTGAAGCAGACCAAAAAAAATTGCAAGCCGCACTGGATTATGCTTGTGGTGAAGGTCAAGCTGACTGCCGTCCGATTCAACAAGGTTCGACGTGTTACGATCCTAACACCCTTGAAGCCCATGCTTCATATGCATTCAACAGCTATTATCAAAAGAATTCAAGAAAGAGTGGCTCTTGCAACTTTGGTGGTGCCGCTTACGTTGTCACTCAGCCTCCTAGTAAGTTTCCCTATTCATTAAATTTTATTGAATAGAAAATATTCGATCATTACTAAAGGTTTGGGTTTGCGTTTTGCAGAGTACGGCAGTTGTGTATTTCCAACGGGATATTGAAAGAACGAGGCATAGCTTATATGGGATTTATCTTGTAACTAGTCTAGTATATATTGATTTGTATTGGTTAGACGGGTTAGAATTATGATTGATTTGTCTATCTCTTTGTTTGTGACTTCTTCAAAGATCCAAGCCCCCCAATAATGCTTCTTGTGAGGCTAGAGCTTAGAATTATGGATAAGCCCTTGGCAACTTTTCATGCTACCAATTATAGCAATTATACTATGCATTTTGACACCCAAAGGATCACTGATATTTGAGGGTAGCACGAGAGAAAAGAAGGATCAACACGGATATTTGAAGTTAGCACCAGAGAAAAGAAGTATCACCACGGCTTATAGAGGAAAAGTTCAACCCAAGTTAGTATGAATCCTAAGTGGTTGGCATAATTAGCAGCCAGACACTAGAATTATGAGCTATTTAAATATCAGTAATTACAAGTATATTAAGATAAAATCATTCTTATCTACAATTTCTCAAACTTGAAATAAAAGATTAAATTTAGTTAGCCTTACTTAAATAAGGCGTGAAGTTAGAAAATAAAAAGCATCTTAATTTTTTAAATTAGTAAAAATTTTGAAATATAAAAAAAAAAATCAAATTCCACAATTATTTTAGAATTGATATATTGTTAAGCATTTTAATCCAGATTTGGTACAAATGCGACCTGCATAATCGTCCTTGGAAACCGGTTACGTGTCAACCGGCTATTCACTGAGAGCTCTTCAAAAGCCAATAAAATTGCCGGTTGGCGTGCCAACGCGTTCCCTCAATTTCGAGATGTATTATGTCAATCTGTCAGAATGGATCGGCCCATTGCTTTTACCTTTCTGTCCCCACTGCTAACTCGGTTTAACTATGACAGCCAATGCCCCTTACCGAATTATTTATTTATGGCGGGAAACCTAGCTCAGTGGATCGACTTTCCTGACACGTCCCCGGTAACTACGCTTCTTCCGGGTTGAAACTTTGACCAGTTTATTTTATTTAATCAGATATAAGTTGCAAAGTTTAATTATCACTGTATATATTAATTGTATTTTTCTCGGAACCTAAGCTACTTTCTTTAAAAGAAAATGTAAGCCATAATAAAATTATTTTTTTATCATTGTAAATTCTATATTTGCAAAAATTCAAGTTGATTATATTTTTTTGTTTTTTAGTCATTCTCGAGTTTGTGAATAAGTGGAGCTCAATGAAGGTCGGTGTTAGACCTTCAAATTAGTTTTGGCTATTGGGCAATTAAATTGGGTGAATATGAGGGAATCTATCGGGCAGCTCGGGAAATACGCGATTCATTCCGGGATTATGAATACTTCTTCATTTTATAAATATAAGTCATTTTAAATTTATTACACATAAATTAATATTATAAAAAATAAAAAAATTTATCTCAACCATCTTATATACTTTTTTTATATTCTTTAATTTTTTCTGAATTCAAAATTAATTAATTATCATCTTCCTTCTCTCTTATCTCTATGCAAACTTTTCCATTTCATTTAAAATTTTTGAAGAAATGCAAAAAGAAGTTAAATACTAATAATAACTAGAAATAAATCAAAAAAATCAAATTTCAAAACATATAAATAGATTTTTAATTCAAATTTAGTTAATTATCATCTTTCTTGTCTCTCTTATATTAGAGGTAAAAAAATTCCTTGTTAAAATGACTTTTATTATGCAACAAAGAGAATACAAAGATTTAAGCTCCATTTGGAGCTGTTGTGGGCAATTCAAAAAATAATTTTTTAGTCTAAAACGAGCTTTAAATTTTTTTTAAAAAAATGATATTTAGTGGAGTGAGTAAATTACGCATGATCACAATTCATGAATCATCCGTTAAGAGTTCATCCAAATGATAAATTGAAACTGAAATTCTAAAGCAACTATTCATAAATCGATGATTCACGATTTCGATACGATTATAATTACAATCTTTAATACAATTTAGAATTTAATTTCAATTAAAAGTTTAAATTTTTTTAACTAAAAAAATTCCATTTTTTACGTAAGTCTTGCTTTTTGTTTCGTTTATCACATAGATAAATATGCATGACCGTTATGTTTCCTCATAAGATAACTTGTCAATTTGATTTTCTATACCATGACTTGATTATAAATTATAATTGTAAGAATACCTGATATTTAAACCCTCGTGGTACTTGGTATCCTCATGACCTAATTTTATTAGTTTATTAGACTATTTTAGCTTGATATATATATAAATATATAAAATATTTGCACCTTCAGAATAGGATAAAATATATTTATCCATTCAAGTCTACGTATATGTGGACATTAGAACATAGTCAAATTGTGAATTGAGGTGGGGGGGTTGGGGGGGGGGGGGGGGGGTTTTCTTTACTACCTCAAGAACACACATTAAAATGAAAATAATGAATCACAAATTCAGCAACTCTTGGTATGCTGGGCTATCAGCTGCTTGTTTATCGGCGGGCAAAATTTCTCAGCAAAATCTTGCCTTTGAGTTGCATATCTCTCTATCTTACCATTTAAATAATAGTTCAAACATCGAATATTTGATCAATAATTTTAAGAAATCATAATTTTATTGTAAAAAATATTAGAAAACAAAAAATGAAAAATCATTCCCTTTTTTGGTTTTGAAACTTAATCAGAGATTAGGCTATAATCCCATTGATTATTCAGCAACCACATTAAATTAGACAGCTGATTTCTTTTGCTTGAGGCAAAAATTATGAGGTTTCTTGAAAATTCTCAAAGCCATTAGTGACCCGCGTGACTGTCTTCTCGTACCTTCTGCTAAGATGTTAGCCTCATTCATTCCACAAAATGGGAATTTCTTTCACGCTAGGTAGTATGCATTTTTCCATTTAATGATATACTGGGTCGTTTTAGAATGAAATACTCTTCTAATAATATATTTTCTTCATTCTAAAATATCTCGTCATTTATATATCTTTATTTATTTCAAATTATTTGTCTTTTTAAGAAATAAAAATATATTAATCCTGCTTTCCTACATTGACTACTAATAACTTATTCAATATTAGAAAAATTAAAAATATATTAAATAATATTTTTAATTATCATTTTATTTAAAATTATATAAAAAATCAATCATTCATCAATTTGTGTAATTCTATTCAAATAAATAGTTATTTTAATACGATGAGAATATGTCTTTTCACACATTTTGATTTTTTCCCCATTTATTACCCTGATTACTTTTTTCTAATTAGTCTTGGAATAAATCCCAACAAATATTGTGTCAATCAAAATAAAAATAAAAAAATTATTTATGACATTGCCTGTGAATTTGTACTTTGTAAAGGAGATGGTAAATCTTAGAATTCTTTTTCTTTTTCTCACGGTATTACAACTTCTCATCATTTTGACTATAATGGAAAACATGACTTAAAAAAATAATATTTATTATAAATATACTGTGAATGATATTTCTAATTTTTGAAATTCTAAAAGCCCTAAAGTTTAACCTCTATAAATAGAGGATTTTTGGTTCACTTGAAGTTAATAACAATCTCTCGAGAGTTTACTACCCACTCCTCTTCTCCTATTCCTTCTCTCTCTAAACTTCTATCTCTTTTTCCTTCTCAAATTATAACATATTGTCAACACGACTCTCTACACCTCTTAAGAATTATCGAGCATCTCTATCAGTTGAAACCATTAAAGAAATATTAT
>MEJB01000008.1:2100652-2128305 GCA_001752375.1 Rhazya stricta | reverse complement strand
TTAAAAAATATATAAAAATAAATTCATTTTCGAGAAGTGAATGATTAAGAGATTAATTAATAAAAATACTAAAAAGTAAATATTTATAGTATTAAAATAATTTTAAATATTGATTAATATATCTTTGGTAATTTTAATTGCATTCCTGGAAAAAAAGAAAGAAATTTTTTTAACTGCGCCTCGCAGAGAAAAAAAAATTTTTTTCAATTCCTCGAGAATCCTACTAGCTTGAGAAACATATATATATTATAATATAATATATAGTTATACTTTTTCGTATAGTATTTAAATAACATATGATGACAAGTTTTAAATCACAAAGTATATTTTTATTTTTTACCATCAAAATTATTATTTTATTTTTCCTTTCTACCGCAAATAAACTTCTAAAACAAACTCAATAAAAAATTATAAATTAGTTTTATTTTTCCTTTCCCCGTACATGTCCGTAAAATAATATATATCAATAGTGTTTGATTTACTAAAATATATTTTGAAGAATTAACTCCACCGTTTCAACCATTTTAACTTTTAACTTAGATACGTTAATTCGTTAAACTGGTTTGGAGATCAAAAAACATGACTGGGAGAAAAAAGGAAAAAGAAAAACAAATAACCTTCTTTAATTATCAAAATTAATGTTTTTATCGGGTATTCCTAAAAGGAAAACAAGAAAAGAGTACAATATAATGATAGCTATATTAACATTTTAACCTGGCCATAAACTTCAAATTAACCGTCTACTCACCTTACCTTCTAACATACCGATATTCTCGACTGACAGGTTTGGCAAAGTAATAATAACAGATTAAGCATTGGGTAGTTTGCCATCCTTTCAACCCATCGGTCTAGACACTCTAGATAGACACTTTTTGGAAATTTTAAAACCTATGAGCGTATACGGTTCGGCGGAAAAAGGTAAGACCAGTGGTCACCAACCCTCTAGAAGCCAAAGTGGAAAATGACACTCCCAGCGCCCGGAAGCATTCGTTTCCGTCTACTTTGTACCTGAGACCCCATCCCAACATTCACCTAACTTCCATAACATCCGGCAGAAATAGACTTTAAAAACCAATTCCGGGTTAGAAGCAACCATTGCTTCTTAGAGGGTGTTGACCAACTTGGTCTTACTGTTTCTCCCGCCCCCGGACCTAGCTCCCTCCCCTTCTGCTCCTCCTTCGAACGTCGAACCTTAAACGGCATCTTTCGTACTATGGTATAGGCTAACCGCGCGCGCTCGCTCACGGCAACAATAGGCAATCAATCCTTACCCAAAGGATAGAGACTCCCGCATTATATTCCAATGAAACCGGTTATTTATCTTATTCACGGTTAAAGCATCATCCAACTCACGTTAAAACCTAAAACTCCAAAGAGATCTATTACACTGTACGTACACTATTAAAATAATAATGTTTTCTTTATACTGAACACCTATTAAAACAGTTTCCTATATTCAATTATACTTCCTAAAGTTCGGTCATAATATTGAGGCATCTACTTTTATCTCCCTCAACTGAAAATTTTATTATATTTATTATTAATAGCATAAATATCTCGATTAGAATGAAAAATGATCAAATTAAAAGGATAGATATGTAATTAATAATTTGACCTGGGAGTTTTTTTCAGTTAACCTAAAACGAAATCCATTTGCAAATGAACGAGTTGAAGGAAAGGAAACAATTGAATTGTAGTCGGTTTGTGGGGCTACTGCCTACTGGCATTTTAGGAAATCGAGAAAGTTATTATATTATACTGGTAAGAAAAAGAAAAAGAAAAAGAAAAAAAAGAAGATTTTTTCTGAAAAAGGAAAAAGAGGGGCAATATATACGAAGAAAAAATAATAAAGAAAGGAATTCATTTTAAAAAATAAATAGGAAAAGAAAAAAAATAACATCCTCTCCTTCACTTTTCTCTCTCTATACCTCACCCCYCACACACCACACACAGTAGAGAGAGAAAGTCCCAAAAAATTAAAAACGAAAAAGAAGATTATCTCGTCTCTCTCTAGCTCTGCTAGATCTCTCATCCCATCTATCCATTTTCTCCTCCTCCTTCTCTCTGGGACTCCATCTCTTCATTTCCCTTTCCTTCTTTCTCTGTAGATATAATAAATTTTCTTGTGTTTTTTAATTTTAATTTGAGGTCATGCGGAGAGGCAGGGCAGCCGCAGCGGCCAAGCAAGCGGCAGCGGCTGCAGCCGTGGAAGCTAACGGATCTGGAGGATCTAAAGAGATCAGATTTCGTGGCGTAAGGAAGAGACCATGGGGCAGATTTGCCGCGGAGATCAGAGACCCATGGAAGAAGACGCGGGTCTGGCTAGGAACCTTCGACTCGGCTGAGGACGCCGCTCGTGCCTACGATGCTGCTGCTCGAAATCTCCGCGGACCTAAGGCCAAAACCAACTTCCCGCTACCACCTACCTCCTCTTATCATCAATTTAACAGTTTTCAGAACCCCAACCCTAATTTTAATAATGACCCTGCCATGTTTATAGATCATCATCAGAATCGGTTGTATCATCAGGAGGCTCATCAGATTATGCCACCTCAAAGGCCTACTTCAAGCAGCTTGAGTAGCACCGTGGAGTCTTTCAGTGGGCCCAGGCCGCAGACGACGGCGACGGTAGTGCCGTCAACTTCCAGACGACATCCTCGGTCGCCGCCCGTGGTTCCAGATGATTGTCATAGCGACTGCGATTCTTCCTCTTCCGTCGTTGACGATGGAGATTGTGACATAGCTTCCTCGTCCTTCCGGAAGCCGGCGTTGCCCTTTGACCTCAACCTACCTCCACCCATGGATGCTGACGGCGATGATCTTCACTGCACAGCCCTTTGTCTCTGATCGATGGTTCTGATCTCTCCGATGAGAATATCATTTCCAAGCAATTTGATCAGATTGCTTGGTTTTTTTCTTTCTTTTTTTTTTCTTTATGCCCGAAAAAAATTAGAAAAGGAAAAAAAAAAAGTGGGAAAAGATCATAGACAGGGAAAGACTAAGGTGATGATATAAGAGGAGGCAGTGGTCGCGGTCACTTTGTTGGTCTGTCTGCTATGAGTCTGTTGTCTGAAGAGAATTTACCTTTCCTTAAAATATTTCTAAAGTTAAGATTTTGATGTTATTATGGTTAGAGGATATTATGATGGATCCTATGACATGGATTAGAGTGTGTGATATGATGTTACATGTGATGAACTGCTGATTGTTATATGTCTTCGACGATATGTGGCTCTGGATGTATGGAAAGTTTTTATTGTTGAAGGCTTATTGATGTTACTATATTAACATGTAAAACTTGAGCAGGCAAACAGTTCTGATCTATGTTCAGAGTGCGGCTCTTGTTGTTTTATGATGATGTGGTGTGTATTGCCCCATCGTTTCATGTAAAAATGAAGACTTTTATTTAAGCCAATGCTATTCCAAAGGAAGCTTTAATAGCATTTGCTGTCAACGCTTTGGTACTATCTTTGGCTTAGTTTAGTTCTGTTTTATAGTTTCATAGCTGCAATCTTATGATCTCTTGTGCATTTCCTATGTGTAATCTGATTGCTTCTTGCTTTTGTTTGTTTCACAATGGAGCACTTTCCTTGTGACTGATTTCTGGCACCGCAATGTCTCCTGCCAGATGCATGCTTATGGGTTCTATGATTGTTTTCAAGGTTTTGTAATATTGGAGCATTGTAATTCATAGATCAATTCAGAATAGGAATGAAGCCATATTTGGTTTCTGAAGTATGACGTGACCCCTTGCAGATGAATACATTTTGTCTTTCTCTTTTGATAACATGCTTCTTGTCTCAACGTAATTAGACTTGGTGCCATGCATGATAAGTTACTTCACATTCATAACAAATTCACCATTCGAAGTTTTTAATGTAATAGGCTAGTCTAATAAGGTGGATAATGTGGAAAGCTTTCTGCAGTTATGAACTTGTTACACATTTATTACGATGATGTTTTTGCAATCTCTTTCTAGATCATGAGTTTAGATCCAATTTTCTTTGCTTGTTACTATTTTTGGTGCTTGATTTGATAATTATCCATGCAAAACTTTTGCATTTATGCAAGATGCCTATGTAATGATTTTTTGTAAGGATGAGGGTTTCTCATCTGTATAGTAAATTAAAGTGCATCAGCATTATTTCGTGGATTCTGGCCATTTACTCATAAGAAAGCCTTGCAGTTTGCACTTACGTTGCTCAGGCAGATTTGTCTCTCTTTTATGCCTTGCATACTTGGTTTTTGTATTCATTTTCTGTTTGGTTACCTGTTTTACGATCTCCTTCTTTTGTTTTCGATGAGAAGCATAGGCCATTGGAGGATTTCACATTCAGACTGTTTGTTAGGAAAATGATGATGTTTAGATTTGAGAGACTGTGCTTGCCAAGTGTCTTGTGTTTTTGCATTTTTTATGTAATACTAACTGGATATGTTAAAGTAGGTTTCTAGAGATTGTGAGGATGGGTGCGTGTTGAATCTTGATTGAGTCGATCACTTGTATAGTGGTCTGATGATGGTAGATAAGCGAGACTTAATTCCCCCCCCCTTTTAAGCTGTGGATCACTTGTTATAATCTTAATTGAGTGGCCTCTTTATGTTCTTTCATCTTGTAAGCATTGCTCATTGTGACTCAAATTCGGTTGCAGCTTGTAAGCATTGCTCATTGTGACGCAAGTTCGGTTGCTGATCAGTAGGATCACTCTATCAAAACGGTACATAAGGGGGAGATATAGGCTGTGGAGATAACTGGCCCTATTTTACTGCCCTATTGTCAAGCTGGGGTTGGTTTGATAGATTAGGCGTCTGTTATTTGATGGATGCTTATTGTATGCGTTGTGGAAATGTTCATAGGTCAGATGAGCTGAGATGCGTCTGTCTATGGATTTTCCATTTTATGGTTTACAATCAGGCAAATCGATGCCTGAGTTGAGAGCCAAACCAAAATATCGTGAGTCTCTTATTTGCTTAGAATTTGTTAACACGTGAAGCCAACACGGTGTCTCGAGGCMCCTAGCACATTTTTGCTGTAGTTAGTTAGTATGAGGGACTACTTAACATGGATTATTAGAGCGGTAATATCTTTACTGGCATTATGGTTTTAGTAGGAGGAATACTGTTCTCGAATAGAAGGAGAAGCCATAATCCTTAGTCCGCTAGTCCCTGGTTGGAGGATTCGTCTTGGTAAGATCATGACAAAACATACATAATTTGTGGCAACTCAAGCTTCTGACTTTCGTACGTAAAGCTTCATTGTGAAGAATAATCTCCGAGGGGAGCTTCGGCGTTAGGAGTATTGGAAGATGAGCAACATAGAGGTGTGCGGTCACATGGAGCACGTGAAATTTGATAGGTTCATGTGGCTGTGCCGGGGAAAGCGAGATACCTACAACTTGGGTTCTCGTTTCTCCTTTCCGTCGGCGATCTAAGACGATTTAAGGATTGATACTAATGGAAACTTTATTCMAATTTTCTAAAAARGTGAAAATTAATGTTGTATTTTCTTTAACATTTCADCCGAAAATTCACAAACCAAAGAAGGAAAATTACTTTCTGAGAAATTAGTTTCCTTTTCCTCTGTATTTTCCATAAATAACCAAAAGAACATGCAGAGTTTAAGTTTCTTAAGAGATTCATATTTTCGTTTTCGTTTTTGCGCAATCCTTCAATTTAATTTGGTTCGGGTTGGAATGTGAGTGTACTTTCTACCTGGAAATTCGTCGGAGGCAATCTTATGAAATTATGTCACTAATGTTCTCTTCGCCTTCTCCTCGAGAACCTAAAGGGCAGGCTCAAACTCTGGTAATCTTCTTCTACTGTATGGGCCTTTGGGTAGTGGGCTCACAATTCTAGTTGACAGACGCATCTAAGCAGTTCAGCTTCAATGACTTTTTTGAAAGACAGGTGGAAGGTGTAATGCAGTTTGATGTCAGTCTCCAACTAAAACTTACTATAATATATCCGTATAAGCCAAGGCCGATTATCTTCAACCAATCAACATTTTACACCCCAGTTGCCCCTCCAACCAATTTGTTGACCTCATTTCTATTTTTTAGATATCGGATTAGATTAATTACCTTCGGTTTTGACATGCCATGTGCAATTTTTGCTACCTCGGACGCTAATTGCATCGTTGCTTCCTTTCTTACAGCTGTTATTAGATTCACTAATCACCCTCCACGTGTATATTAAATTATTCATTACTTCAAATAAAACATTAAATTAAATTTTGAATTTAGATGTGCAATTAAAAAGAATTATCATTTTCTCTCGACTCACATTAAAGTGYAGTCGAAGATTTTATTTTATGCAATAATTTCATAATCTCGTTCAAAAAATTAAATAATTGATTTCATAATTTTTAAAATTATATAAGAAAAAGGAGAAAAATGATGTGGTAACAGCAGTGCCACCTCTCCTAACACGAGAAGCCTTAGCGTAAGTGCATGTTTTCTCGTGACCCATGATAGACGCTGCTACTAAAATAGCATCTAACTTATATTTACTATTTACATTTCATTAATCATACTTTTAACAAACTCAATAACTCCAAAGCTCGAGCTTTCAAATTGTCAAATAAGTCTGAGAATCCCAACTCTTATTGTAATTATAAGTCTAGATAATTCGTAAATAATTTTTTTATTATTTAATTTATAAATTCATTCTTATTACTTACAATCTACACGTTTATCAGAAGAAGATATAAATAAATCATTTAATTCCTTTAATATTTAAGAGTTAAATATGTACACGTAAATGATGATTTTATAACAAAAAATGAACTCGTTATAGATATTATTTCGCGTATATGATGCCATATAATTTWAAAAAGAAAAAGAAAATAAAATGTGAGAGAGCAGTCAGGGACGAGYATTTTGGAAGAATCGAGAAAAAGAATCRGAGGCCTCCTGAGGAAACTCGCAGAAAGCATTTCATGAATCACAACTAGATCCATCCACTGGCATTGCGCCTCCCGCACTTTATTCCTCCTCCAGAACCAAGTTCCTATTCGTCCGTCTACGCACGCGCCACAGCAGATTCGTAGTGTCAACTCCCTTACTTGGCCATCAATAGGACATCGAAGCCAACTCAGAGTCCCCATCTCCTCCTTTATATAAATACATTTACCTGCTGTCAATCAATCACCCCCCACAAATCTCGTCACCCTCTCTAACTCTTTCTATCTCACTCCCCTCGCATGATCATCGCATTCTATTCGTTCTTCACTGATAAAGTTTGAATTTTGGCGATGGGTGACGAAGGAGAGCCGTTCTTGAACAAGAACAAGGCATTTGCAAGAAGTCAATCACATGCACACGATGAGCTGCAGAGTTTCAGGACGTGGTTAAGGTGGATGTGTGTGGATCAATCGGATGCATGGTCTGCCTGTCTTTCCTGGTCGGTTTTTGTATTGTTTGCTATTGTGATTCCACTGCTGTCCCATTTCTTCCTGGCTTGTAGCGATTGTGATAGCAGACACAGTAGGCCGTATGACGTCGTTGTTCAGTTGTCTCTCAGCGGCATTGCGGCCTTGTCTTTCATTTGCCTTTCCACGTTTGTCAAGAAATATGGGCTCCGGAGGTTCTTGTTTTTTGATAAACTTTGTGATGAGAGCGAGACGGTCAGGAAAGGATACATGGGTCAGCTCAATGTAAGTTTATTTCTTTCATATCCTTTTTCAGTCATATGATTATCATCATAATTCGTTTTATTCAATTCCAGTCTTTGCTGCTTGATTCTCCAAATTACCAAGAATAATCTTCGAGAGCAAATTGTAAAGAATATTTTTTATTTATCTGCTAGAGGGGGCCAAAAAAAAAAAAAAAAAAAGGATTTCTGATGATCACGGCTGATAGATAATATTTGCTTGAAGTTGATTTTGATCACAAAAAGGTTTTCTTTTGGTTATTTATCGTACATTTTATTATAGGAATATTAGGAGATTTTGCTTTGGTGTTCAATTTTCTTGCTGATTTCGTTGATTTCTTGGGAATTCTCTCCTCACAGTGTTTCCATCTAGAGAATTTGCATTTAGGAGATAATCAAGTCCCATATTCAAGTAAGAACTATTTTTAGCTCTCTAATTTCGCGAGAGAAGTGGAATTTCATCTGCGATAATTAAATCAGTATCTCAAATCCAAGTACAAATAACATTTTTTTAATTTTTTTGATTGGTTTCTCGACAATAATTTTCACTGCAATTATTGAATTTKAATGGAAGCTGGACGGATCYTGCCAGAGAGATGTTTTCATTAACAGACCTAGAATTTTCTACAAGAGGGAGATCGATTCAGTGTGGCTTTGTGGGTTGTGGGCCAAATTCACTGTATTATGACACCCACAGCTCCTGCAAAGTTGGAAACCTGTCGAGATTGCAATATTGTGATGTTTTATACTTTTCTTGATCACTCAATCGATTAGATCCAACTCGGGAATCTTCTTGCACCTTTTTTTAGTGTGAAAAGATCTCATTGTTTTCTGGGCACTCAAAGTTAAAGTTGCCTGTCTGTGGGCAAATTGCAGAACACATCTAAGAAACGCCGGCTAGGATTTTGGTTAAATTGGATGCAATCATGAGAGATAAACATTTTTTAGTATAACTTTGTGAGAATTATTAAGAAACAAGAGCAAAATCAGTTAACCAAAAAACTGAATTATGTGAAATTCTCTTGATTCTTGAAACTGAAAGCATATATCTTGAGTTCATAATCAATCGTGTTGATTCTCTACTGCAAGATTAGAAGTTAAAACTGTAGATTAGATGTGGTATCATTGAACTCCTAGTGAAGTCTTACTGAGATTTTTCATCATTATGTATTATAACAGAATTATTCTGAACAACTTCTTCTAACCATAATTGCCTTTCCTCTGAATGCAGAGGTCGCTGAAAATCGTTTTCATCTTTGTAGTACCCTGTTTTACTGTCGAGTGTGCATACAAGATTTGGTGGTATGCCTCAGGTGGCACCCGCATTCCCTTTTTGGGGAATGTCATCGCGAGTGACATTTTTGCATGCATCCTAGAGCTGTGCTCATGGTTGTATAGGACGCTGGTCTTTTTCCTAGTGTGTGTTCTTTTTCGGCTGCTCTGCTACCTTCAGATCCTCCGGCTGCAAGACTTCGCTCTGGTCTTCCAGATAGACTCTGATGTTGAATCAGTTTTAAGGGAGCACCTCAGGATTAGAAGGCATTTACGGATCATAAGTCATAGATATCGTGGATTCATACTTTGGGCATTGATATTCATTACGGCAAGCCAATTTGCATCTCTACTCATGACAACACGCCCTGGTGCAGATCTCAATATATATAAAACTGGTGAACTTGCGGTATGCATTCTTCTTGCATATTCTACTTTGTGAAGGAAGTTTATATTTGTTTACTGGAGGAATACCCAGAGTGCATGTCAGGAGGGAATTCGTGCTTCAAATTGGTGATTTGACTTCCATGTGTTTGAGGACTTAATTTCATTTGAATCTATTACAACTTTGGTTAAAAACTAAAAGAATATGATTAAGTAGATAAGAAAGAAAGTAATTGGACAGTAATATATACAGTTACATGTTGTTTGAGTGACGAAAATTTATAGCGAAACAAAAGAGAATGGAACATCTAAAATCTCATAGCTTGTCACCATCGTGATGTAAATGTAATGGCATGGACACTGGTATAGGAGGAACATACTGGTATTCTTGAACACTCGGCGAATTCTATATTAGGAGGAAAAGGAACTGCTACATCTTATTTAGCCATACACAATTTGTCTTCCTGTGGCTGCAATGTAGAAAACCATTCGCCTTCTGTAATATTCTGTCAATAGAGTTATCATTTTGTTATAATTCCATGTGACTGAAATATAAAAGCTGTTGGTCCATGGTTGTGTTGCAGCTGTGTTCTGTGAGCCTTCTTGCTGGACTTATGATTCTACTGCGAAGTGCAACCAGAATCACCCACAAAGCACTCTCGGTGACATGCCTTGCATCCAAATGGCATGTATGCGCAACAATAGATTCATTTGATACAGCTGAATCTGAGACTTATACTCCYGTTGCCGGAGCGAACCAAGTGTTTCCGGCGACTTCTGATGGATCTGATGCTGATGATGTTGGTGATGAAGAAGATGAGCTAGACAATAGCAAGCTTGTCCATTCATATGCGTATAGCACAATTTCATTCCAGAAAAGACAAGCCTTAGGTAAGTAGTTCTAAAAACCAATGCTTGCTAAAATTACTGCTACTGGAAATATTCAATTCTGCAGATGAATATATTGATACATGATTTGTTGAAATGCTTCAGTGACATACTTTGAGAACAACAGAGCGGGGATCACCATCTACGGATTTATGCTGGATAGAACTACGATCCACAGCATATTTGGGGTGGAGATGGCCCTTGTACTCTGGTTRCTTGGGAAAACAATTGGCATTTCATAAATGAAGAAGAGAGAATAGATACATGCAGACGTTGAGAATGGACCTTTACTTACTGCAGATATGGATTGAGAATTACTCTGTTGGAGAGAGATGGGGGGCGGGGGGCAATGACTGCTGAATCGCCCATTGGCATGATCTCTTTGTGCAGTGGCAGGCCGAGCTGGCCAGGAGCTATTTTTTGATTAATTCTTGTAACATTATGTGTATTATTTTTCCTCCACTTGATGTTGTTCTTTGATTTGTTTGATCTTTTTGGATGTGAAGTCTCATGTTCTTTGTCCAATATTAAGATTTGGGGAGTTTCCTTGTGACATAGATTCATTGCAACATCCGAACTTGATGTTTGTTAACATGTGCGGCATAAAATACCASTGTTCTTTTTGCATAATTGCCTTATAAATCTTGCAAGCTTGAAAGACAAATAAAGTTAAAACTAAATGGAAGCAAGATTGAGAGTACAAGGAATTGAAAGGTAAGCATTCTTCTAATGGAAGAGGAGGAAAACAATACAAAACCAGAAAAGGAAGGCGACCAAATTTTTAGGTGATTACTTCAATCTTGTTTATTTTTAATTTTGCATGTGAAGTAAATCTATCTATTCAATTCTTTTTTTTTCCCCCCTTTGTTGGAAGCTTTAATTCTTGTCACTCCAATACTACTTCACTAGTAAATCTTCACAATAATAGAATAAGTAAGATATGAATTCATCTCGGTAATTCTAATTATCTGTTTTGCGAAAAAGAAGAAACAGGGCAAATGACCAACAAAAAGCGTTGCCCTTAACCTACATCTCAAGCAGCGTGTTAATAATGAAGGGTTACTTAGATGGGCAAGAAGGCATGAACAGGAAAGATCCTCAAATTTATTCGAATTTAATTTCTTAAGCACTTGTTATTTCTTTATCTTTACTACTAAAAGCCCAAAAGGGGGGAACTTCTGAAACGAAGCGGCTTCTTCGCTCGCTTCAGAAGAGTTTGAAAATGGAAATTGATTCCGCTCCAATTAGTCGATGCTCTAAAGAGAATCAAAAGATCTATCAAGAATGGTTTGCTTTTGCCGATTCAGGTTTCTCCTCCCCTCCCTCCCGCTTTTCTGCCGTCCCGTCTGCCACTGTGAAAATCTATTCTCTACTAGTTATTTCATTGATTGGAGACAGTTTTTCTATTGTTTGTTCTTCGTTTTTCAATTTCAGATGGAGATGGCCGCCTCACTGGACCTGATGCCATCAAGTTTTTTGCATTCTCCAACTTGCCTCGCCAAGATCTCAAGCAGGTTTCGCACCCCTTTTACCAGTTACCACTTCCGTAGAAATAAAATTTTTTGTGTTTTTGTGCAGCAGTGAGTTTGAAATTTTTTATCTTCTATGCAGTTCTTTCACAGACGGTGACCATATATCTTGCTAGTTGTAATGCGCATCTGATAAAGAATATATTTTTGAGCAATTGAGTTTGACTGCATTTGTTTGATAAATTGGAACATGCCAGTCTTTCTTAATCGAATTGCATAAAGATGATTGTCGAGCCATTCTTATAAGAACTACGGCTTTCTTGCTATAATTGCTTCTTTTTCAAAATTCGGTGTTGATACCCCATTAGGTATCTTTGTACATGCGTTGGAGTTTCTGATGTTTCGGGCTTGAGCAATTCGTATCAGAATGAGGGTGTTTTCAATCTTGCGTCAAACAAAGTTGTTGCTCAATTGTTTCAATAGTTCAAAACCATGATATGAATGTGCTTTCTATTTCTGGATGTTATAATTACTTATGAGTTTGAGACTATGCGCTTTATATGCATATTTGTCCATGCATACCTTTTTGCATGTGTTACTTCGTTAATAGGATTGAAACCACTTTTATTTTTCTCTTTATAAGTTAGGCACGGGTTTCTTAAAAATTTATTTTCTCATCTTTGTACAAGGTCTGGGCTATCGCAGATTCTAAAAGGCAAGGCTTTCTTGGTTTTAAAGAGTTTATTACTGCAATGCAGGTCTGCTTCTTTCCTGTGTCCGTCATTTTCATTAACATCAATTGTAAGAAGTTAACTTGTATTATACTCGTGATGCAGTTAGTGTCATTAGCACAAGCGGGGCATGCAGTAAATAGTGATCTCCTAAATGCTGAAGGTAATCTGTATGGTGTCAGCTTTTTGGCTATCCTTCATGCTTTTCTTTTTGTGTAACAAATTTTCCCCTTTGAAGTAGCAATTAGTGGGTCAACCTTACCCTTTAGCAAATGATTCTTCTTTGCAGTTGACTTTGAAGGTTTAGAACCCCCAGCAATGGAAGGATTGGATGCAATGATAGCTGTAAGCATGGTGATTACTTACTGTTTTTCTTTTCAGAAATTTAAGTCATTTTATGCCATTTCTTGCTTGTTGACTTTATGTAGAAGAAAAAACATCCTTCTAGAAGCGAGCCTGAGCAAAATGGTGAGGAGGTTATTCTTAATCTAAGAAGAAAGTGTATCCCCCCCTCTATCCCTTGTTGAAGTCTGAGTTTTAAGTCCAGTTATTGGATGTAATACAGGTGATCCTCAGGTGCAAAGTTCACCATCTGCTGGTTGGTTTTCCTCTACAAAGTCTGCAAAGAAGGTGCATTATGATAATTATTTATGTTTGAAAATCTGGGTTATGATTCCATTTTCCTTTTTCTCATGGATATATTTCTAATTTTTCTTTTCAAYAACTTATTTAAAACCTCGTTCAGTATTCGTTGTATGATCTTTCTCTCTTTAACATGTTACGATTTCTGGGTGTTTAGTGGACATTCTCTCTTAAAGAAGCACCCTAAACCCTGCATCCTACAACCATATTATATCTGTATCTTTTATTCTTGTGATTTGGCTTTAAATTTATTATTGATCCATCAGGTATCTTTAACCTCTGTCACGTCAATTATTGATGGCCTGAAAAAGTTGTATATTCAGAAGTTGAAGCCATTGGAAGTTACATATCGCTTCAATGATTTTGTTTCCCCGCTGTTGGTGCGTCATAAGTCTGTTTATCACATAGTTTTTTGTTTTATCTTTTGCATCCGGTTTCCTTCGAATCCATTAATAACCCATTTGGATGTCATTTCACCATTTGTTAGGCAAACAGTGATTTTGATGCTAAGCCAATGGTGATGCTTTTGGGTCAATACTCCACAGGAAAAACAACATTCATCAAACATCTGCTCAAAAGTAGTTATCCAGGTTGGTAAACTCTTTTTCTGTCTTTTGAGCATCTATCTCCAATTGTCTCTGTCATGATTAAAGATTTTATTGTATCACTTAATCCTACAGGAGCTCATATTGGTCCAGAGCCTACAACGGACAGATTTGTTGTTGTTATGGTATCATGGGGGTTCTCTCATAGTAAATTTTTTTATGGATCATGTCGTTATGATGCAATAATTTTTTTTTTTTTTTTTTGGCTGTATCAGATGATGCTTTTTATATCAGAATACATGTTTGTCTGCTCCTATTCACTACTTGTTTCTGTTTTACAGAATGGACCTGACGAGAGAAGTATTCCAGGGAACACCATTGCTGTTCAAGCAGACATGCCATTCAGTGGTCTGACAACTTTTGGAACTGCCTTTTTATCAAAATTTGAGTGCTCCCAAATGCCACACCCAGTAAGTTGCTGATGGTTTTTGGAATTAATGTGTATTTCAATGCCAAAGTATCAAAATATCCTGCAATTGGTGTTTGTAGCTTCTGGAACTTACTCTGCATGTGCATTTTGAAGCTTCTGGAACATATTACTTTTGTTGATACTCCGGGAGTTTTATCGGGAGAAAAGCAACGGACACAGAGAAGCTATGACTTTACTGGTGTGATATCATGGTTCGCAGCAAAATGTGACCTCATTTTGCTTTTGTTTGATCCTCATAAACTTGATATAAGTGATGAATTCAAACGTGTGATTTCTTCACTACGAGGACATGATGATAAGATAAGGGTGGTWTTGAACAAAGCTGATCAAGTTGATACCCAACAGGTAAGAAGAGTATTGAAGTTCTTGTTGAAATTTATTTTTCCTGATCTTGATGTATAGTTTTCATGAATGTGCTTGGACTCATACTCTTTTTATTGTTACTGTAGCTTATGAGGGTTTATGGAGCATTAATGTGGTCTCTTGGCAAAGTGCTAAATACTCCTGAGGTTACCCGTGTTTACATTGGGTATGCCTTCTGTCTTTGATGGGTTTATTCATTTCCGGTATTCAATATGATTTTTGAGATGAACAGAGTGTCAGTAACACACTAAGATCTTTAGTTTCTGGAGAAAAATAAATATGTTTAAATATTAGAAGTGTCTACCAGACATCTTGGAATCCTTTTAAGCCCAATTTTGTGTTCTGCTATTCCCAGAAGAGAGAGAGAGAGAGAGAGAGAGAGAAGGTGTCACTCAGGCTTGTTTACAATCTTTAGGAGCCTAATTATAATGCTTTTTATCATTGTTTCTTGTCTATTGCCTAAATTTTGGATGTTAGTTGAACTTTTGCTTCTTTTTCCTGTTTCTCCTTGCCAGTTCCTTCAATGACAAGCCTATAAATCAGGCTGCTGGTCCCATCGGGAGTGAGCTTTTTGAGAAAGAACAAGATGACCTTCTTGCAGATCTTAAGGATATACCCAAAAAAGCTTGTGACCGACGAGTGAGTCTAGCATGTCACTTATGAGGGGCATATGTTTTCCAAAATATAGTTAGCCCATATGTGGCGTGACTAATTCTTCAAGGCATGACAGACCTGCATGTACTTCTCTTGTGCAGATAAATGAATTTGTAAAACGTGCCAGGGCAGCAAAGATACATGCTTACATTATTAGTCATCTGAAAAGGGAGATGCCTGCCATGATGGGCAAAGCGAAGACCCAACAGAGACTTATAGATAATCTCGAAACAGAATTTGGGAAGGTATCCCTTTCCTGCATCCTTCTTATCCCCTCCTTTCTCCTTGATGTATTTCACGGGCACTGAACATTTTTGCTATTATGCTGCCTCTCATCATTTCAGGTTCAAAGGGAGTATCATCTCCCAGCAGGGGATTTCCCAAATGTTGAACACTTCCGGGATGTATTGAGTGGTTATAACATTGATAAGTTTGAGAAGTTGAAGCCTAAAATGATTCAATGCGTGGACGATATGCTTGGATATGACATCCCGGAACTCTTGAAGAACTTCCGCAATCCTTATGAGTAGGCATGCTGAGATTTTGGGAAATCATACATTCTTGTATCCTTGTCCTTCATGATGTCCCATCATGCAGTGAAATCTTTGTGTTAGTTTTAGTGTGAAAAGTACACGTGAATTTTTTCACGGATATCAGGATAAACACAAGCATCGTATGGATTGTGGTTTCTTCTGTCACTTTTCAATATTGTTCTGATACTCATTATTGTGTGGAATGGTTTCTCATGGTCTTACAAATGAACTTACGATATATTTATTATTTTCTATTGTTTTATATTAACAAAAGTTCAAAACTTCCGTTATTGCTATTTACAAAATTGTAAGAAGAAAAAGTTGGAAGTAGTAAGCAGTCGAATATGCAACTATGAAGTCTTTTCCTTAAGACTTCGCAATTACAATCTTGGATTTCTAACTTGTTAGGTAATTGATCTTAAGCTATGATTATTAGCGAAGCCAAAAAGAAGTTTAAAAAGAAAAAGGACAGAGCTCAGATGCTTTGCTTTTCGTCCGAGAAATCAGGCGATAGTGGTAACCCAACACTACAGGTTTGCAAATTTCTTCACAGCAGCCATTGCACCAGCTGGGAATACGAACCCGGKTCTGTACCGTGGCAGGGTCCTAYTCTACCACTGGTGCAACTTGTTGCTARCTAATCACAGAAAAATCTACATAAAGTTAAATTTGGATTTATTTGTTTGAGTTAAAAGAATTTTTTTGGTTAAGATGTATGTTTTKCAATTACACATTTCTACTACACCAATCAAAGCATGTCATATATATATTTTAAATCTTACAATAAAAGAAAAGAGGYGCYAGGCGATTAATAATGTATACATATCGTGTTCCAATGTATTGGAGACTAATGTATCAAGAGTGTAATAAGAGAATATTCTAGAAGACTTCTAACTGTAAGAATTAATTCTCAGATCACTTTTGGGTGAAGAAGAGATTTTTTAGATTTAAAAGTTAACTAAATAAGTTTTGGTCTCCAGAAGTAAACAAATTATAAATAGTAAAAAGGGCTGTTTAATCGAAAAAGCAAATTTTCTTTAACTAGCTCTATACCAAATGGAGCCCTAACTAGTAGTTACATGGGCTCTTGCAATATCTAATTCTCATCTTTTCTTCTAAAAGAAAAAAATATTATAATTACACCTCTTAAGTATATATTGTTGTAATATAAGAAAGAAAAGAGAGGAGAAGCTTATAAAGAGGAGAAGAGAAATAGGAAGGAATCACCGACTAAATATCATTAATCTTGATATGAACCATAGCCCTCTATTTATAGATGCAACGCCCTAGGGCTTCTAGGGTTTTAAGGGTAGGAAAATCATTTTTACCAATAATTATTTACAATATTCCCCCTTGAATGATTAATTTATACAATAATTATCTCATAAAAACTTATTTGGAAAAAACCTAGTGGGAAAAAAATTAACCAAACTTTTTTAAAAAAAAAGAGTCAAATTGTTATTGGAGTATTAATTGCTGCTTCATTAAAACATTGTCATGAAAACCCAATGAGACAAAACTTAAACGAACGAAAAAGAGTATAACTACTTCCTCTCATATAAATGATCACTGAATGTCTTTGATTCGATATTTTTCAATTCGATGAATCAATTTTTTCCACATTATCATTTGATCAAATCTATTGAATAACGATGTCGCCACTTATTCTGAAGCTTGTGCGTGTAGAAGAACTTTCGAAAAATATGCTTTATTCTATCTCCTTTGATGTAGCCTCCTTTAGGTTTCCTTTGGGTTGTGCAATATAAGCTCATGAATTGCAATAATTTTTGAATGATTTGAGCATCTAACTCTTTTAATTTGCTTAATAAATCTCCAAGGTATAGTTTTTCCTAGATAAGTATAAATTGCAAGGAGTTTTATAGAAAAAGTGTCAATTGTATTAATGTATGATACTTCAAGACTAAGAATCTTTTTCCTGTCTTCAAGTAGGTGAAAATGATCTTTACCAACTTCAAGTGATGTAATGACCCTTATAAGGGATACTGATGGATGTGTATTATCCATATAAATTATTTTGTTACTTTTTCTATATACTTGAATTAATTAACAAATAATCCATTAGAAAATGTTCAATTTGCACACTAAGATAAACTTTTATCTTTCTTAGATCTTTCATCTCAAATTTATTTGATGTAGTCTATAGCTTTGTGTTGAGCTYTTCRGGAGTCTCAGTTAGATTTAAACCTATATAATCTGCAACAATCGCAAATCTAATATATATTTTCTTTAAGAAAACAGATAGGTAGACATCTTTCTTTTTACATCTACCGTTCAATAGATATTCACTAAGATGATTATATCAAATACGTCTAGATTATTTTAATTCATTCAAGGATTTTTGCCATTTGTTGGATTGATTTTCTCGAGTAAATGTTCCAAACAAATCAAATTCTTTAGGGATTTTTTATGTAATTGTCATTACMTACTAATCTAAATAAATAAAAGTGATTATAACTATCAAGTGCATATTAAGGTTTTCAGGTATTCTTAAGCTTACAAGAGATTTGAATGTAATTATATTCACTACAAGTGAATATGTTTTTCTATAATCAATACCTTGTCTTTGTGAAAAACCTTGGACCTTCGTCGTGCTGTATATCTCACCACCTCACCATTTTCATCTCTTTTTTGTTAATACCCATTTATAATCAACTGGTGTCACACCTTGTTGTGCTCGGGCTATAGGTCCAAGAACCACACATTTCGATAGTGAGTTTAATTAAGATTCAGTTGCATCTCTTCATCTGGACCTATCATGTCTATTGTGACTTTTCAATTCATTTTAGCTAAATATCCTCATTATCATCTATTATATCAAGAGTTCTTTGTATTACTTTGAGGAACTTGAATATCTTCATCAATATCTCTTGGCTAACTTTAATTTATAAATAAGGTTATTTTGATCATATAATCATCCTTTTTTTCTAGGATTTTTATCTTTAGAACCAAGAGATTAGCCATGCTTTTGACGTGTTTTAGTATCAAGAGGTATGCCTCATTCCTAATTTGCTTTAGAGTCACTATCATACTTCTRGCATGGCATGTTTTAATGCCTTAAAATCACTATCATTCTTCTTGTGTGTTTTATAATTACTAGCTAGTATATCAACATTTGCTCTGCTAGGACTTTCATCCGGACGGGAACAATTGCTGATGATAAATGTGATTTAGTACTTCTTGTTGGATCAGTATAAGTATTAGGCATGAAAATTTACTATTTTTCTGCAAATGAATAATCTTTTAAACTTCCAATTCACCAGCTTGTAAAGCTAATTTAAGAGGAGAGAATTTGTGATAACTAGTTGGTCATACACGTACCAGTGCTTATGTAAAATAGTATATCTCTATGCATTTGTAGAGAGCTTTGTTCTCATTGGTAATGGTCTAGCAATCAATTGCAATTGTTTAATAAAATATTTGACTAAACCATTTGTTATGAACATAAGTTAGAGGGTGTTTAACAATAATCCCAATGGACACTAAATAAACTAAAAAATATGGGATAACATACACTAGCATTATCGTATAAATATTTTAATTGGATGATTTACAATTATGCTCGTAATTGATTTATCTGAGTAAGTAATCTCGCAAACTCCAGGTTATAGTTTGTAATAAACTCACACGTGCCCTTCAAATTGATACATGAATTAGGACCATAAAATATTTAAAGCAATAATGTGGTAGATAAATGGGTTCACATATATCACCAAAAATCTATTCTAGAGATTTAAGACTTTTAGCTTCTACTTTCGCTGTTGATTGTCTAATAATTAATTTTTTTTGAGAATAAGCAACACGTAGGAATTCATTTGAGTTCAATAATTTTTGATTTATCAATAGGTGATCGTGTAAATTCCAGATGATTTTTTTACATCATTGTAGATCTGGTATGATTCAATCTATTATATCAAATGATAAGAATATTTGGATCGCAAGTAAACTTCTCGTTTACGAGATGATGCACTTGAAGTGCATTAATCTTGGCATAATGCAATTACGAGGAAAGATACACTTGATTCCTGAGGCTATAATGTTGATACATGAATATTTGAACCATTTTTCTTTTATTATCTCAATATGATTCCATTTCTATGGCTATCTTTAACACTTAATAAATTTCTTAGGAACTTTAAGGATGATATTTCATATACATTTTATCCCTTTCTAGACAAAAATATGGTAGTTCTTCTAGAACAAAATGCATATAAATTTTGTCTATTTCCTTTCTGGATAAAAATATGACAGTTCTTCCGGAACATTAAACTAATTTTACACTATCATTTATAATATTTATGTTTGTATATCTTATCTTCAGGTAAGAGAAATACTCCTTATACTTAGTATATGGTGTGTGYTGTTGCACTATCAATGAGAAGACATATATCTCAATAATGAATTACAAAATTATAAACGTTTTGTAAAGAAAAGTAATTTATAAACTTTTATAAAAAGAATATTAAGGTAAAAATAATTCAACCAAATGAAAAAACTTCAAATACTTAAAAWGTCCCTTAATATTTAAAGAATGTCCATGAAAAATTTAAAAGAAAAATACATAATATGAAAAATTAATCTCATTTTCTATTATACCACTTCCAATTAAATGATCAA
The DNA here is from genome assembly GCA_001752375.1 of Rhazya stricta. NCBI lineage: Eukaryota > Viridiplantae > Streptophyta > Magnoliopsida > Gentianales > Apocynaceae > Rhazya > Rhazya stricta. Next base: position 2,108,052 of record MEJB01000008.1, on the reverse strand, counting down.
TATTTCTTGTCGGATGGATAATATAATTGGAGACATCTAAGTGAATCATATCAACTGGACCATCTAAATCAAGAAAACTTTTTACCTCCACTCTCCCTTTTTCTTTATTGATTTTTGATAGAGATCTATTATATATTGGTCGTATGATAGGTACATACTCTACTTCTCGCAAATAATGACGAAGGAAAACTATGCTTCTGTACAATCCTTCTAGGATTCATTTTTCCTTCTTTTGTTGTCTCCCCTAAACCCTTGTGGATTTTAGCRTTAGGCCTATGACACATAATTCTTGATGGATATRTCAAGTGCAACGAATTCAAATTGGGTAGTATTTGCCATATGTGCAATTCTACAATAAGAATAAGGGAAAACATATGTTCAAATGATGTAGAGTCATAATAAAGTAATCAATGTTAAAATGACATACATCGTACGCATTCCTTCAGGAATAATATATTATATCATTAAAGTATTTATTTTTCTCAAAAAAAGTACTATTTCAAGAGCAGAATAATAATATATTAATAGAATAAATTGATTCAGCCTATTCTTACTTCAAGAACAATAGTTTAATATTTTAAGAATATTTAGATTGAAATATACCATTCAAGAGTAGATAATATTAACTTATAATAAATTAATTTAAAGCAGTAGTTTAACATTCTTCAAGAATATTTAGATTATAATATACCATTAAGGAGTATATGATATCAATTTAGGGTAATAATTCAATAGTCATCAGGAATATTTAGATTCTAATATACTCTTAAGAGTGTATAATATTACCTTAAAATGAATAATTTACTATCGAAGTATCACAATATCAAACTCTTCAAGACCAAATAATATAAATTTAGATTATTATGACTTCAAGAGCAGTAGTTCAATATTATTCCAGAATATTACTATTAAGCTCTTCAAGAACAAATAAAATYAATTTAGACYAATGTTTGACTATGATGTACTCTTCAAGAGTAAATAAAATTAATCTAAAATAATTGTTTAATATTCTTCAAGAATATAAAATGATGTTCTTAAAAAACATGTAATCTTAATCATTTATACTATTACTACTTTAGAAGTAATAATTCAATATTCTTCAGGAATATTGATATTATAAACAATAAATAAAATAAAAAGAAGAAGACAAAAAACTCCATAAATTAATAAAGAAGTAAAAGGAATAAATAAGTATTAACGAATAAGACAAAATCGAAATTATAAAATTCATTCAAAAAGATGACACTTGAAAAGAGAGCAATAAATCAACATTGCATGACGTGGCACATAGAAAAGATGCAAAAAGACCGCATAAGAGAAAGGCCAAATAGGAACGATAGGCATAAAAGAAAAATTGCACAAAAGTCAAGCCATCAATGAGAGGAAAAGAAATAAAATTCTTAGAGGATTGATATCATGCATGTGTATTCAATATAAATAAAACGTGCACCATTATTTTTTAAATTAGAAAAAGAAAACACTACATAAGTTTATTTTATTGCGTACTTCAATTAATTTGAAGTGTCAATACGAAAGTAAGTTGACTAACCTTCATCAGCAGTTTCACCTGAAGTAGAGATTCGTATTCAATGAGATCCGGTAAAGACTCATATTCAATCAAATTCAGTAAAGACTCATATTCAATCAGATCCAGCGAAGACGCAAAAGGTASAGAGCCGGTYAATCAAAAGCTTCATAGAGGTAGAGACTTGTGCTGATAATGTATTGTAGTATAATAAGGAAAAATGGAAGGAAAAGTTTATAGAGAGAAGAAGAGAAATAGGGAGGAATCGTGACTGAATATCATTAGTTTGATGTGAACCAAAACCCTCTATTTATAGAGGTTAAACCCTATGACTTCTAGAATTTTGAGGGTAGAGAAGCCATTCACCAAAAATTATTTGCAACATATATATATATATACACGACGAGCGTGAACAACACTTGGTCCTTCAAATTTTCAAGGGTTGTGGGGGGCGCACTGGACACCGCGCGACGTATGGTGCTATTCTAGCTGCTAGACCTTACTTCCAGCTGAGTCATTTCGAGGGTGGGTAGGCTATTAAACAGAAAAGTAACTCTTYCCAAGGCCCCTGCCTATRTCTCTGAACTCCCTAACATTGTTGTCAATCGCCACGTCCCAGTTTAGAAATTTTAACCCAATTCCTTTTTGGAATATGCATGCAATGCGCTATCTGTCAAGCTTTCCCCAACACTTAGGATCGACTAAGCCATGTGAAAGTGTCGCTCACATGGAATCTTTCCCCTCTTTGGCCTTCAAAGTTCTCATTTGAATATTTGCTACTACCAATAAGATCTGAACTGACAGCTGCTCTGATCGAGCTCACGCCTTAGGTTTTGCAGCGACCGCTGCATCCTCATACTCATGGGGCCTGGCACTTGCCCTAACGATTRGGTATAGGTTGTGCGCTTGAGGCCAATCCATTTTTGGGGCTAGTTGATTTGGCATGTGGGTTGTTACACACTCTTTAGTGGATTTTGACTTCTATGACTATCGTCCTGCTGTCTTAATCGACCAACACCTTTTGTGGTATCTAGGTTAGCGCGCAGTTGGGCACCGTAACCCGGCTTCCGGTTCATCCCGCATCGCCAGTTCTGCTTACCAAAAATGGCCCACTTGGAGCTCTTGATTCTGTGAAGGCTCAACAAAGCAGCCACCCCATCCTACCTATTTAAAGTTTGAGAATAKGTCGAAGGCCTTGTGCCCCCATGCCTCTAATYATTCTACCTGATAGAACTCGAATGCAAGCTCCAGCTATCCTGAGGGAAACTTTGGAGAGAACTAGCTACTAGACGGTTCTATTAGTCTTTCATCCCTATACCCAAGTCAGATAAACAATTTGCACGTCACTATCTCTTTTGGCATCCACTAGAGCTTCCTCTGGCTTCGGCTTCCTCAGGCATAGTTCACCATTTTCAGGTCTTGATATGCTCACACTCGAACCCTTCTCAGAAGATCAATGTCAGTCAACGGTGCACCTCTCAGCGGGATCCTGCCAATTAGCTTCCTTACACATTACGAGTTTACTCACCTGTCGACTCGCACACATGTTAAATACCTTGGTCCTGTTTCAAGACAGATTGAATAGGGAGCCTACAGGACAGCATGGGGAGCACGCATATGCCAAAGCACGCCAAAAAGGCATGCTGTCCTATCACAATCGAAGTGACTGCCTCTCCACAAGCATATCTACAGTTGGGGCTTTGGTCGCCGCCCCAATTCATGTTGGTTCAACCCCAAGTTGATTGACAGACTGGCTCATCACTGTTCACATCCGATTGGGGCCCATCGTCAGCTCGATCCGCTTTCCTCCCGAYAATTCAAGCACTTTTTGACTCTCTTTTCAAAGTCCTTTCATCTTTCCCTCGCGGTACTTGTTTGCTATCAATCTTTTGCCCGTATTTAGCCTTGGATGAAATTTACTGCCCGACTGGGGCTATATTCCTAGAAAACTCGGCTCACCGATAGCGCCTTGTGGTGCAACAGGGTCTGAACATGAGGGAATTGCCACCTTCTCCAGCACCCCACTCCAAGGAACTTGTGCTTGATTTGCAGCTGAGGATGCTTCCTAGCTATAATTTGGCTGATGAAGCCGCCCGATTCTAAGCTTGCGTTTTTCCTGATTCGCTTGCCATTACTAAGGAATCCTTGGTAGTTTTTGTTTCTCTGCTTATTGATATGCTTAAACTTAACGAGTAGTCCCGCTTAACAGAGGTCGTGATTGTGACTAGCTCACCTTGAGAGTGGCTCACTAAAGGGTCAATTAGTCTCCTCGACCATGGGGTGTCGCACGACTCGCATTCGAGTTGGGGAGTTCAACCACCACATGTCATGACATCTGTAGTGAAGGACCCGTGTTTAGGCTAATAGCACGATACTATGCGAGGCCATTTTCTGCCCTCCCATACGTCCCTCGTACCCCCGATAAGAGATGAAATGGGGAGCGCTACGCGATGCGTGATGCCTAGGCACACATGCCCTAGGCCTAATGGCTTCGAGCGCAACTTGCATTCAAAAGCCCGATGGTTCATGGGATTCTACAATTGACACCAAGTATTGCAGTTTGCTATGTGTTTATCGATGCAAGAGCATAGATATCTGTTGTAAAGAGTTGTTTTATATTCGATAGGCGCCTTTAGTCCCTCAGACCGCATCGTGAAAGGGCGAGCCGAGGGAAGGAAGTCCACTTAAGTATTCCTTGGCACTTTTATTGTGTTTGCATAACCTGGCACTGGAGAAGTACTAGCCAGCCAAGGGCAATGGGCAAGAGCAAACCCTCGCACGAGGTCCCGTGATTGAATGAGTTCATGAGTTGTCTGCTTTGTAGGATTCAACAATGATCCTTCCGTAGGTGAACCTACGAAAACCTTGTTACAACTTCTCCTCCCTCTAAATGATAAGGTTCAATGGACTTCTCACGACCTTGTAGGCAATGAACTGCTCACATCGTCGCTATCCGAACAGTTCACCGGATTATTCAATAAGTAGGAGCAACAAGTGGTGTGTACAAAGGGTAGGGATGTAGTCAACACGAGCTGATAACTCGTGCTTACTAGGAATTCCTAGTTGAAGACCAACAATTGCAATGATCTATCCCCATCACGATGAAATTTCAAAGATTACCCGGGCCTGTCGGCCAAGGCTATAGACTCGTTGCATACATTCGTGTAGTGCGCGTGCGACCTAGAATATTTAAGGGCATCATGGACCTATTATTTCTCAAAACTTCCATGGCCTAAAAGGTCGCAGTCCCTCTAAGAAGTTAGCTGTGAAAGGATTCCTCAGCATAGCTAGTTAGTAGGCTAGGGTCTCATGCGTTAACGGAATTGACCAGACAAATTTGTCCACCAACTAAGAGCAACCATGCACCACCACCCACAGAATCAAGAAAGAGCTTGCACTAGTAAAGGAAGTTAGAGAGAGATGCTCTCAACTTAGTGAGAGAAACACTAAGTTCTGTTTCCTAAACCTCTACTAATTTTGCTTTTTTTCGCTTCTCTACGCTTCTCATCCATGATCTATTGGATTTGTTCACTGCTACTACTTCTATTACTAGTTTCTTAGAGTTCTCCTAGTAAGATCTGACCAACAACGTTAGAATACAACTTATTTCAAGACTAGCTTATGTTGAACGATTGTGTTTTAGCTTCCATGCCATCCCCCTGCACTCCTAGATTTGATTGTAGTAGCAACATCTCGGTTTCTCTAACCTTGGGAGAGAGTGATTCGGTCGCCATTGTTGTACCAGCCGTCAATTCAAACTTGGCACACCAGGTGCTTGATAATAGTCCTAGGAGGGATAAAGTTGCTGCAATAAATGTGTTTGATGAAAATTYTGAGGCAAACCTTGACATTGCACACCAAGTTCTTGATAAGAGGCCTCATTCAAGTAATGGAGGGAAGACGAAGGCTCCTTGGGTGAGTCTTTTTAGAGATAATAGGAACCTTGATAAGGGACAAAAGCTTGAGTATACTAAGCCAATCAATGGTGACATTGAGCTTAAGCCTGATGACATTACCCCGTTGAAGAAAGGTTGGGGTTTTTGCATTATCGAATGTTTYAGTAATAGGTTTCCGAGTTTAAGGCAGTACAACAACTAAAGAATTCATGGGGAGTTAAGTGCAATTTTCTCCTCCATGATAGGGGTTGGATAGTTTTTCAGTTTGCTTCGGAGGATGACAGGAGCTAAGTTCCTACGAGTGGCCCTTTACATGGTCTATTGGAAGATATTGCTCTTACATGTCTTACATGAGAGGTTTAGGTTTGATGAAGCGGAGTTCACGAAGGTGCATATTTGGGTAAAGTTTCATGCTGTTCCCTTAGATTATTGGAACATTAAAGCATTGGGTAAGATAGCATCTAGTGTGGGACAATCGATTTGCATTGATGAAATAACTAGCTCCAAAACTAGAATTACATTTGCTAGGATGCTTGTGGAGGTGAACATTTCTGAGGAGCCGATAAGGTCTTTTGATATTAAGCTATCTTGTGGTTCGAGATATAGGTAAAATATTGAGTATGAGAACTTTTCAGACTATTGCTTCCACTGCAAAAGTTTGGGCACAATTATTTTATTTGCAAACACTTGGTTGAGATGGATGGCACAAGTGATCAAGACCATGGATGACTCCGTGGTGAAGAAGCAACAAAATGGACAGATTGTAGGGCCAAATGGGGCACCCTTTCCTGACCACGAGCCTTGGGAATTAGCTGCTATAGCCCAGCCAATTTCTGCAGGGGATAGACCTCACCAACCGGGAAATGCTACAGTACTAGTCTCACTTATTCCTGCAGCAGACCATTCACTAGTCTCTATAGGAGATGGGGCACAATAGGGGCTAGTTGAGCCTGGTTTCCAGCCARTACGCAAGGGTCATATGGGGCAGCGTAGCTAACATGGGGCCAGTCTACTAGGCCTGGGCATAATCCTCAAAAGGTTAAATAGTTTCATCAAAAGGGCCAGCATAAACTGGGATAGCTTGTTCTTTCTGGGCAAAAGGACCGTGTACGAGACAAGGGAAGGCCTCAGAGTTTGCGAGTAGGTGCAAAGGGACATTTGAATCATCCTTCAAGGGTAATGAAGACATTCTGCTGGAATATTTGGGTCCCGAATATGGTGTCGAAGCAACATTGTGTTGTGGAACTCTATCGACAAGATAAGGTATCTATTATTTGCATTTTAGAGAGTGAATTACATTATTCTATGTTCGACTGCTTTTTGCATAATAGATTTCCAAGTTGAGAGTCATGTACTAACATTGATATGATAGATAGAGGAGGGATAGTGACCTTGTCCAGTGTGAWGTTCTTGAAGTGGGAAAGCAACACATACATTTTTAGGTTYTTTGCAAAGAAACTCAATTTTCTACTTTTGTTACCTTTGTGTATGCACTCTACACTATTTGCACTAGAAGAGAGTTGTGAATTCATCCACTACTTTACCTTGGGCCATTTTAGGTGATTTAAATTKTGTGTTCCCCTTAAGAGAAAATCGGAGGGACAAATGTTAATGCCTATATGCTGAAGGACTTGCTTGATTGTCGTATAGCTTTTGGACTAGAGGATGGACTATGTAATGGCCAATTCTATACGTGGAACAAAGGTAATCTGTGATTGAAGCCTGATAGAGTGCTCCAAAATCCAACTTGGTGTAATTTTGGGTTCTCATGTTCAACCAGCGTTTTAAATATGGAGCTAATTTCTAATCATTGCCAATGGTGGCTAYCTTGTTGAATAAGGGGACTAGCCTTTCAAATTCTTTAATATGTGGCTCAAGCACCCCTCTTTTGGGGAACAGTTATGGAGGTTTGGGGGAAGAATATTTGAGGTAGCCTATAATACATTCTGACTTCAAAATTGAAGGCTTTGAAGAGGCCA
>MEJB01000008.1:2075516-2095215 GCA_001752375.1 Rhazya stricta | reverse complement strand
TTTTTATTTTTTAATTAAATGGGTGAAAAATAATAAAAATCAAAAAAATTTTATTTTGGGATGAAAAAAATTGTGGGTAGTTCCTTCTTGGGGAATAAAAGACATCCCCTCATGTATATGAGAGTAGTAATAGATTATAAAATTTTTCCGAACGACGAGTAACTTTGTCATCGTTCATGAATCTCATGGGCAAGGATCATAAGTTGTTACAATCAAGTCATATATGATCAAGGTTTGTAAATGGTTGACTCCTAATTGTACCTACTGAGAAGTAAAGGGACTTGGTAGCTCGTGGGGAGATGGCAAGTGCATGGCTTGGGGGGACCATGATTTGTGTATTAACTCAAAAGACATTAGCTAGCTCATGCTACCTTGAGAGGAGTAACCCTTGGGGTTCCCACAGCTAGAGGCAACATTGAAGCCAGTAGAGGTCGGTTTGCCTGTGCCCCAACAAGATAGTTACTGGGAACCCCATGCACGTCTGGGAAGTAAACCTTTGTTGGGTGCCTAGGGTGTCCGAGGCTTGTTGGGCCAAGTGCTGGGGACCCCGTGCGCGTCTGGGAAGTAAACCTTTGTTGGGTGCCCAGGGTCTCCGAGGCTTGTTGGGCCAAGTGTCGGGAACCCTCGTGTGTGTTTGGAGCTAAACCTCTATTGGGTGCCCAGGGTGTCCGAGCTGCCTGCGTAATACTCGAAATTTTTCYTTTATTAATTTTTCATTTGATTGTGTGAAATTGTGTGCCAACTAGGGTTGAAAATTTTATATGTGATTAATATTTTGAATTGCACGTTTAATAAGTACGAAAATATTATGTTTGTCGAATTAGAGTCCTTTGTTGATTAGAGGCTCGACTAGTGGGCCTATTCTTTTCTCAGTCGGAAGTTAGATTTTTATTGAAAGAAAACCCGTTAAATTTAATTTAAGGATTTGGGTTGCATATGGGTGGGAAGGATCAAAGAATTTGGGTTACGGCCCAAATTTATTTTAAAAAAAAAGAAAAACCTAAAAACCCTACGCCCACTCCCAAAAAACCCTACCCGCCACCGCTCTCTCACTCCCAGAAATCCTGCCGCTCACATCGCCTTTTCCTCCCTCAGCTGCCGCCATCCTCTGTTCTCATTACTGATAACCCTCGTAATCACTGTGTTTCTTCTTYTTCCATCTTCCTCCTACCCGATGCAGCTTTGCYGTCGGAAATCCAGAGCTATCATGCAGATTTGGATCTTTTCCCCCGAGGCTTGGTTTGAACATCGAACTCGCACGTCCCTCTGCACGCATAGCTGAATGGATCTTCATGGATTGCTTCCTGCTGGATGCTGATTTCTGCAACCCGTGCAAGAGGGTGTTGCCCAGATCTGAAACTCACTGTCCTTATTGCTGCCTCCTCAGTCACCGCCCTGCTGCTCATTGTTGTGTGACCTCTGAGCAACTGGACRAGCACTGGTGTTGGAGATCGCTGCTCGACAGGGTGCCTCCAACTAGTCGGCTTCGACCAGAAAATGGAGCACTCGTCTGTTTGGGCCTTGACCTATAGGTCCGATCTCTTTCTCCCGCGTCTACTCGCTATTGTCTTGCTCGTCGATTGCCGTCGGCATTGCTCTGCGACTTGATCGAGCGTCTTTTGGGGTTGAGTTGCTACGGTTGGTAGCTGATCTCCTCGAGAAGCTACTCACTGACTAGATCTTCCCAGATCTGCCTTCATCTTCTCCTTCTTCCCCTTTACTCAATCGGATCCCCTCTGTTCMCCAGTTGCGAACCTTCCGATTGCCATCCAGAGAAGCGTGATCAGTCCAGCAACAGTACGGAGGTTGAGTTATTAGCTTGCTGTCGCTGATTCCTTCATCTCGCCAACCAGACCTTGTGCCATTGCTATTCTATTCATCGCCGGACGAAAAAATTGAGCCCTTGCTGGTTGTTTGCCAGCTTCCAGAACAGAGAGTGCCAGCGGGCGCCTAGGTGCCCCGATGCCTCGACTCCCAGATGCCCAGGGCTATTGCGCGCGCCGCTTGAGCACACACTTGAGAACCTAATACCACTCCCAAGACACTTGAACTTTGTGGATTTAAAATGTGAAAATATTATTAATTAATATTAAAAATTATGACCTATGAAATTATATCCTAAAGTAAAATTGTGGGAGAATATAGATTAGGTTTAATACTCAAGCAAAGGAGTTTAAATTGTACCCTTAAAAGACGTGATAATTGATAATGTGGGAATTAACTATGGATTAATAATTGGCAAATGACATTTTTGGAATGAACCCTGAATATCTAAATTGGAACAGTCGTACTAAATGAACTTTCCTTCTGTAATCAAAATTAGGTCGTTTCGAATGCTTATTGAAAACAGTTGAAGGAATTCACTTCGCAATTCAAATAAGAAAGCTTTAACATAAAGGACTCCGGGTAAGTGAATTCTCACATTCCATTAATGCATATATGCTTCTAAATTCCTTTGTGGTGAAGTGGATGAGTTGTCTATGAGATTTTATGCAAGTAAACCCCCGTACCCGCCTATCTCTTTTGATGTGTGTTATGTGGTGGCGGTATGGGATTGTATTATAAAATGTGTTGATTGGTGGAATGTTTTACGTGCTTCATATCTTATACCATTATTATGTCGAATAGTATGTTAATTACAGTTGTATGCATTTCATGTYATGGGCATRTAGTTAGTGTTYTACATGATTCCTGGCATGACCCATTCATATATTTAGAAAGTGAATGGTTTAGGAAATGAAATTTTGAAAGGGAATGTATTTTATAAATTGTAACGTGTTCAGGAAAATGATAAAATTTTGGAAAGGAGTGTAAACCTAACTATGAAAGATGTGAGTGGAAAATGGGGCGTGGGAGACCGTCGCACTTGAACCGACCATCTGGGAGAGAGGTAATGATTCACCTCTACGAGGTGAAGAGATAAAAGGAAAAGTAAAGGAATGTTAACCGCTTTGTGGTTCTACCGATAGAAATGTAATCGCGTTCTAAAGAACAAATGGCCCACTGCAGCTTAATGGCTAGGTGTTACACTCTAGTGAGCTCACGAAAGTAAGGAAATGAAAGGTTTCTATAAAGTTCTTGCATTTTGAAAGGAAAGATTTTATGAAAAGGTTATACAAGAAAATGATTTGAAAGTTTTCATTGAGAAAGTGAGATTTTATAATTCATGACATGTAGGGCATGTTCATGCATTCGTGCATGAGATTTACTTACTGGGCTTTATAACTCATTCCATTTCTCTCATTTTGCATTTCAGGTGATGTGTAGCCAGACAGTGCGAGGAGGTYGCTTGTGGGCAAACCAAGATACTCTGAAGTATACTCTAAATAAATTTTAAGGATTAAGATAGCAGTTGGCTATTTCTTATTTGATTTAACTAATTGTGTTTTAAATTCTTTTGGATTCTTCAAGTTTCTGTTTGAATAATTGTTGGGTTGGTAAAAGATTTGTTGGAGCACATTTCTCTTTACGTTGGATGTTTAATTGGGTTGGAGTGTATATTGTGAATGGGTGTTTGAGAACTTTTGAAATGYATGCAGGGGAAATTATTGAAATTACAGAGRAAACTCTGTCAAATTTTTTATAAATCCTTGAGTAAGATAATATAATATTCTCAGCTTAGGACAGATCCTAATCTGGGGGTGTTACAGCCTRAGCTTGCTGCAACAAGTGCCCGGAAYTGGGAGGCATGGCTTAGCCGAGGTGTTCGAGGTGTGCCTGAGCTTGTTGGCCAATGTGCTGGGACTTATCAAACGTGGGCAGGGTGTGCTGMTCCTTGGCTGGCCGAGTGCACAGGCACCGAAAATAACCTCTTTGGCCATTTAAGTTAACCAGRTTGCCTTGAGAATYGGCAGAAAACCTTCAAGCCAAGAGTTTATGAGCATGCCTCGTGGATGTTTCGAGGACCCTTGGGCATGGCTCAACCTGCACGGGYATTGCTGCCCAGTGTTTGGACTTACCAAATATGGGCGGGAAGTGTCGTGCCTTTCCTGGCCAAGTGCACGGGCACCAAATGAAGCCTCTATGGCTGTTCTATTTACTTGAAATAGTGGGATGCCTTGGGCATTCTTCATGTGACGGGACAATAACCTGCCTAAGGTGTGTTGCAAATGTTCCCGAGCGTGGCCTGCTGAGATGTCAGATGCACCACCACCCATAGATTTAAGAAATAACACTTGAAGCTACCATATGGTCTACTTCTATCTAAATCTTTGAGAAATAAAGGATTGGGAACTGCCYAGGCATGGCGATAGAAGCTTGACCGGGCATGCACCACCACACATAGAATAATGAAAGAGCTCTTAACTTGGTGGGGCACTTGAGCATTTTGAGTGTATGCACCCYATTGCTTGGGACAAACATCCGAGAGGAATGCATTAAGAGTTGTAGATGGTTTGGAGGGGGTGAACGAGTCAGAGCGACAAAGGGCTGAATCTCATAGGATTGTGGTAGCATGGCCACTCTGCCCCTTAGAATAGCTCGTCGCGTATTGAAGTCGTCTTTAAAGGATTCTACCCGCTGCTTGATTGGAATTGTACTTCAAGGCAGCCATCATGGCTCTTCCGCCACGTCAGCTTAGTCGACGATACATGCCCTTAGGGGTCAGGTCTACAAACGGACGGCGAGCCCATGCTTCACTTCTATCCGGATTCAAACTTGGAGGCATTTAGTCATAACCCTGGCTTTCCAACTAAGCACGATGACCAATTGTGCAAATCGATGCTTCCTCTAGTAGTAGTTTGAATTATTATTGTGAACTATCATTAGTAGGGTTAGTAGGACAAAACTAATCCGTCTCATGACAGTTTAAACCCAACTCAAATTCCCTATTAGTGGGTGAACAATCCAACACTTGGTGAATTCTACTTCACAAGATAGGAAAAGCCGACATCAAAGGATCAAAAAGCAATGTCTCTATGAACGTTTGGCTACCATAAGCCAGTTATCCCTGTGGTATCTTTTCTGGCACCTTTAGCTTCAAATTTCGAAGGTCTAAAGGATTGTCAGGTCACATTTTCATGGTTCGTATTCGTACTGAAAATATATATAGTTAGCTTTTGGCATCGATGCTAATTGAGAAGGTCCATGCCAAGTTTGATTTACTAGAGTTACAAGACTTATCTCAGATTAATTGCCTAGACTATGAATGGCTCAGATTGGTTAACTATTACTTAATTATAAATAATATGAAAATATTGCTTAATAGTACAACTACTTTCACAAAAGAAATAAAAATTATTTTTAAAGAAATAAAATTTTGAGGAAAAAATACCTTGAAGTGCTAGAATTTTACCAATTTTATTAATAATTAAAATAATAATTAAATATATCCAGGAACTTAGTGTAAAAACACTCCCAAAAAAAGTGCAATAAGTATTCAACAATTAAAAGCTAATACTTAAAAAGTTGATACTATCTAAGTGATTAAATCTAAATTCTTCAATCTTCTACATAATTTTGTTCATCTTCTTCTCCTTTTTCAAAATCTTCTTCAAGAGTTTCAAGAATCAATCCTTGTTGTCGATCAGTGGAAGGAGACAACTGACTTCTCTGATCATCCAATCTTCGTCTGCTTTCACTAAAGGCACTTTCCAAAGTCACTATTGATACCGACACTAACAAAATATCCTGAGCCATCTTCAATAAAATCAGATATCTGAGCCATACTTCACGTCATTTCTCCAAAAATAATGCGTTCTTGATATTTATAATAAACAATCAGGTACTCTTACTAATGTTAGAATCATGTGGAAATATTGTGGAATGATAGAAGCATGACAAAAGTAGCTTGACATGCTTAACAACTTTGAAAACGTAGGAAAWAATTTTGACATCTTCAAAATRCTACTTAGTTAATTCAATTTCATATTCGTTCGTATTACAAAATTCTATTAATTGATTTTGATAAGGAATGCCACTTTCTAACATAGTATGGTAGAATTCCACTAGTATCGCARTCTAATTTAAATCTCTTACAACTTATCCCTTGTTCCAAACACAAGGTTTTAAGATGTTGGGCTCTAATTGGAGAAGTTTTAATAAATAAGATGTTATATCTAATAGTTGTAACTAAAGGTTCGATACTAATATATTTTTTCTTTAACACATAAATTTAAAATGTGTCAAGTACACCTATTATGAAATAATTGATCATCTAAAATACGATGTAGAACATCTTTCAATATAGCAATTGATGAATCATTACTTCTATCATCATCAAAAGTAATACACATAATCTTATTTAAAATTCTATAAGTACGACATGTAGATATAATTAATCTAGCTATATTACTAGTGCTATAAGGAAATCCAAAAGTTTTGAATCCCAAATTCCTTTTTGAATATTTCAATCATCATCGATCCATGGACATGTAAGTAAGAGAAAAATGACTATTTCTTGAATCAAAGCAAGCAACAAGTATATTTTTGACGTCTCTATAGGCTTTGAAAATGTCACTTCTAGATATAGATCTAGGYATTCTTTTGTAAAAGGGTGTAAAACATCCTTTAACTAATTACATAAGTGGTTGACACTCACCCATGCCTTAAAGGAATATTAGTCATTATTACTCACCTAGCCATTTGTTCTCTAATTTTTGCATGATTATAACTAAAGTTCTCTTTCAAACATTGATTTATGTTGTTTGTTCAAATTGCTCACTATTGTACCCATATCACCCCTTTTTTAGGGCAAAACTCCATCTTGCAAATTTTACAAATAATTTTATTTYTAATTTTATTTTCCACCAATGAGCACTTTTTATCCTAATTCTATTGATAGCCACGGTGGATTGTGCATTGATTGGTCTTGAAAAATTTCCTTGCCGGGTACTAGTTTTCCCAACTCTTACCTCATCTTTTAAATTATCAAACTCATTATCAACCATATCTACAAGAAAATTGATGTTGAGATACAATTTTAATGTACAAAATAAATTTAACAAATAAAGTAATCAAATTAATTAAAGTAAGACAGCAAGTAAATAAAACTTTAGAACTAGTACAAATTTGAATTAATAAATAAACAAGATTATAAGAAATCAATCGAAGTAAAGAAGTAAGGCTAATAACTCGTAAGCAAATGTAAACAAATGAAAACTAGTGAAATTAAAATTAACGAAATAAACAAGATAAGAACAAATTATAATAAGCAAGGAAATAAATAAATAACAAAGTTAGGAGTTGAGAAAAACTAACAACTTCRAGAAAAACCCCTAAAAAATTCTTGGTTGTTTGGRGATGATTTGCGGTGAGGAWTGTGAGTCATATAGGAGTAGTTATGGAGGGGAAAATTGAAAAACACCGTACGAGGGCCAAAGGACATTCTACAATTTCAAAAGGCTAAAAAAAGAGCTTTTGCTTGGGGGGGGGGGGGCAACGGCTATGGTAGCCAGTGCAACGGTTAGCCCGGCGGGCCGCTCGCTGTCCTTATACGGCCCTGGCCCGTCAGATTTCTTACTCAAAATCGGCGTGTRTCGTGGGCYAATGACGGCCCAGACTCAAGATCYACATTACMTTACCTAGATGCGCCGGGTGGGTTCTGTCTGGAAGCCGTCCGACCCGGATCTGTTGACATTAGACTTACCTGGCAGTAGGCGAAGGTGCTCTTTGCTCTCTGCTCTATTTCAGGCTTCTGTATGCTGAACTCCTTTGCATAAGACATATTACAATTAGCAGGTACATTTCCAGGCGAAATTTCAGAATTCTGTATCCATTGATGAGTTTAAGCTGCCAAGTTCTTGCTTTTTAGTTCGTTATTTGGCGACTGAATTTGAGAACATGTTTGTCGTCATTAAACTGCTTGATTAATTTCTTCTTAGACTATTGTATTTGATTATGGATATCAGTGAATGCGTTTGCAGGGTAAACGTTGACTATTATTTGCTGTTGAAGTACTATTCTTGCTAATAATTTTGATCCTTATCTGCATCACGTTGGATTCTCCTGGGTAAAAAGTTGACGAGAACGTCTCTGGACGTCTTTGGAGTGCTATAGTTCAAAATTTGGGAATCGATAACTGTGAAGCTTTTGTCAGTTTGTATATGCGAAAGAGTGAAAAGGATTACATGTGAAAGATAATATCTTTATGGGATTGTCTGGTTGCAGCAAAAAGAGAACATTGAAGGAAAATGCTGCCCCAGAGGATGAAAAAGGCTATTACAGACAACCCAAAGAAGATTGCCGACTTGATAGACTTGGTTAATCTCCCTTCAACACTCAGAGAATTCATGGGTCATTCACAGACCTCGCGKTTGGGTTGTTTCAAGCGTGTATGGTCATATATGAAGGAAAACAATCTCCAGGTGGGGAAGCTCTTTCTCTATGTAATTTGTTCATTCACAAGCTAAAATAAGTATTTGGTTTCATTGTAAATTCTTTTGTTGAATTGATTATTACATGATGCGGATGGTTCTTTTGCAATGCTATCAATATACTCTTTCATATGCTTATATGCTAGGAACTATAATTTTTTTCTCTTTCCCTTTTAGTTTATAAAATTAGAAACAACATGCTAGTCACTTATTAAATTTCCAAAGCAGGGTATATATATACTAGTTGGATTAGTTCATTGTAGATTCACAGCCATGGAAGAATAGTCTTTAGGATTGTTGTCTACCTGGACTTCGTTTATACTGTTGAATGTCGTTCAATTTTTAAAAGATACAAACTTTGTCTTGTCTTGCATCTTTRCTAAAAAATGATTGTCTGGTGGTACTCAGGCTCAGGTATATCTACTGCTGAACCTGTTAAATCATTGATGTTTATTTATTCATTTATTTGTTTCTTCTTTGCTTGGTTTCTTTAGGATCCAGAAAACAAGAACATAGTCAACTGTGACGAAAAGTTGAAGAGTATATTGCTGGGTAAGGCCAAAGTTGAGCTTGCTGAACTCCCTATGCTGATTAAGTTGCATTTCCCCAAGCAGCCGAAATGATGGTTGCAAATTGCAATGGCAAACTCAGGTGTCTGCCTTCAAAACATTCTCTCTTTCATTGTGCAATCAAGGGGCCTAAATTGAAATGTTGCCACGATAGTTGACCAGTGTGATTAGTTAGATTTTATCCTTTGGATAAGTACCTTATGTATCTTTATCAAATGTTGTAGAAAATATTATACACATGCAACTGAGGTTGACAATCATAATGTGCAAATRGATGTTCTACTATTTAGAATTGGTTGTTTCAGTAATGCGCTTGAAGGAGTTATTCAATACTCTTTTCTTCCAGGGGCTCAGGGAAGGCGCTCTGGGSCAGGGGATGGTTTCTTTCTACAAGTTTATTCAGTGTCAAAAGTCTATATCCATCTAATTTTGCTTTGTCCTCCTCCTTTCTTCCATGCGGATCTTTTCCCCCTGGTGGTAGTGTTTCATTAGCTGCAAGACCTTAGTACATTGGTTTGCAACCAGAGGTGAATTCCGGGCTATTGATCTTGTTAATTTTGTGAGAGAGAGAGGGGGGTGTTACATTCAGAACTTATGGCTCTATTGGAAGTCTAATATGCTAAAAAGCTAAGAGTAGGGATAAAACTCTCTTTTTAGAATAAAAAAGAAAACCCCTTCATTCTTTTGCTCTGAATTATCAACAGATTCTAGCTCATGAATCAATATCCTTTAGTAGAAGGGATGTTGCTGAAGACCAAACTGAAGAAAAACAATAAAGAAAATAGAATGAAGAAAGTGAAATTAGTTTGAATAGGATGACAATAATTAATCATTGTTGTTTCAAGGTCAATCTGTACACCAATATATTCGTAATGAAGCTATTAGATTTTGCTTTCATTAGATATATTAGATCTTACATACACATGGAACTCATGGCCAAAATATTGACAGAGAATTCATGACTGCATGATAAGCTAATATGCCATTTGTTTTCTCCGTGGGGTGGAAGGAATCCCAAAATACATATTTATTTGCGTCTGGACACGTGAAAGGGTTCAATCTGTCACACATGTAACTCATTTCAAATGTTCCTGTTCCACAACATGCCGTTGCTTCATTCTCAAAACCTGGAGATGGAGAACAATTTAAAAGGGCTTTTAGAATAAATATTCGGTGAACCAAAATGAATTTTCTGTCAGGTTCAAGAATCAATAAAATTTCTTTTTACTCAATCACATTTCTCACGTACACTGTGTAGGAATGTATAAAGTCATATATACTGACCAGGTGGCAGGTGAAGTTGTAATTATAGAAAAAGATGAGAAGACAATAAAAAGTTCAAGAAAACTCTGAAAGTCATAATCATGAAACTAATTTTGGAGATAAGCATACTGGTCTACAGATCTTTTTGTGTTTATGCAGCATGTCCATGTTTCATGGGATGGAAGAAGATCTTTGATTCCCTTAGCTGGGACAGGTTTTCCCAGGAAAAGTAAGTAGATGCATTGCAAATAATTAAACCAATCTCAAATGATGTATCTGAAAATTGTTTTTTCAAATACTACACTATCATCTAAGTTAAAAATCTCCGAAAGGAGGATAGATTAGGACAGATTCAGGGGCTCGAATGAGCATTTTGAAGCTTATTAGAGAACGTAAATATATCTATTTGTTTATTTAATGCAAATAACATGGCCATCTTTTGGAAATTTTTAACCTTTATAGGTCTCTAAAATAACCTTGTCTTACATGCTTAATACTCAGGATAGAAAATCTGATAGACAAACCAGCTGAAACTATGAGAAGCTTGAACTCTAAAAACTTAATAAGAGTTAAATGCTCACTTCTGGGAACTACTTGTTAAGAATGGTTTTGCTGGTTCTGCATGAGTAAGATGACATAATACATAACCGCATTGCTTCACAATCTTGTAGAAACCGAGATGTAAACCAAGATGTTTTCTTACCAAAAGCTTTTGGATTCTGAATGATTTCCCAGAAAATGCTATATGGGTTGGAGAACACCAGCTGAATGCCCGAAAGCTCATGGTTCAGATATGCAACTAATCCTTGTAACTTTTGATTGAATTCTCTAGCAACATCGTTGTAACTCTCTACGCAGTCACCTCCTAGTAGTCTATTTCTGTTTCTTTCCAGTGGCAAACACCCTATAGGTGAAAGCCCAGCTAAGGATATTTTCCGACCTCCAAGCTGATACAATCCTATAATAAAGTTTCTTGCTATCTCTACCAAAAAATTCTGGTACTCCTCAACAGAATACTGCGTTGGCCTGACTGGAAGTACATAGTAATTCTCTAAGAAATCATTGGTTCCCATGCTTATCATATATAATGCTTCACTCAGTATCTTCTCTGCTTCGTTTTCACCTCGATAACTCTTCAGATGCCTTTGATATTCTTTGTAATATTCTAACTGTTTCCATAGTGGGATTACCGACTGTGACAGGGTTGTAATCAAGGTCAATTATATGATCACTCTGAGAATTAGTAAAAGAACATAAAAATTGAAGAAGACAGCTTTACATCTAAAAGAATGTGCTTACTAGAACATCGGATGTAACATTGTCATAACCAGTCCCAGCTGAAGCGAAGCAAACTCCTGTGGAAAAATCTGATATGTTGTAAGCGGGATCTAAGTAAGCGGGTATAGTTGATTTGATCCTGAAAGCATCAGAGATGAAGTCTGTAGGGACGCGACCATTAGAAAACCGTCCTGTGGGCTTGCCATTGTTGAAATCACGACCATAGGGCTGGAAATTGCTCTTTGCAATCGTGGAAATGTAATTATTGTTCCCTGAATCTACAGATGAGTCTCCGAACACTATAATTGCTGGAATTGCAGCAGTGCTTTTAGGGCTTTCCAGGAGGAACCGAATTACTAGAATACAAGAAATGGCATGATATGCCATTTTTGGCTATTATCCTTACTTGTATACAGCAGTTGCAGAATATTAGTGGTGTTGATGGAGGTGTTGGCAATGTGCAGTAAGAGTTTGTGTGTGATGATGCTTTAGGAGGCTGATCTCTTTGTTTCTTCTTTGAGTAAAGAATGACAAAAGGTTGAACTTTTTGGCCAGTTGGGAAGACTACAGGAGATGACAATGTTAATGTTCCTGCTGGAGTTTCTTTCCCATGGGCAAGTGAGTTCTCCATGATCCCTTTTTCACTTCCCTCACAAGAATTTCAGTTTATTGCAACCGAAAGTTGGTCAATTCCGCATGCATTTGTACTTTAACCACAACTAAGCTGCAGTTGGCAAAATTTTCTCACGGGTTTGGTTAACCATTGTGATTCATAGAAGGTAATCGTGTATAGCGTTATGGCCAAGGAGTAACGTAATTCTTTTAGACTTTCCTAGTTTTTAAATGAACATGGACCTCTTCCCTATCAAACATTTGCAAACGAAATGAGAAACTAAAAAAGAAAAAAAGGTAAAAAAATGAAAATCAAGATTCTTGGTTGGTTCATGCTAAATCTCAATATAAATTGATCACAAGTATTTAAGTATTTTAAATGCCCTACATAATATTGAATTGCAAGAATATTGGCTTTATACAAGCCTTGTTCAGGGAAATCAAGAAATACGATAAACACCACGTTCACATGATAGTATCAAACTCCCTTTTTATTGAATCTTTAAAGCTCTTGAACATTTCTTCATTCTTTTCGTTGAAGATGAGATTATCCACATAGAGACTCACAATCAGTAACTTGCCTGTCATGAAATACACGAAGCTTTCCTCAGCTTATAAACCTTATGCTCTTCTCCATGCTTTTCGTAGCCTTGAAGTTGATCAATCAACACTGCCTCATTCAATTTTATATTGAAAAATGCACTTTTTACATCAAGTTGAAATACACATCACCATTTGTGAGTTGCAAGAGGTAGGATTGTTCTTATTGTATTCCACCTAGCTAATGGTGCGAACACTTCATTATAATCAATCCCCGGCCTCTGAGCGTATCCCTTTGCCACAAGTCGGGCTTTATCCTTGTTCGTGTCCCCCTTCTCATTAAGCTTTGTTTTAAACACCCACTTTACTTCTATTCTTTTAGCTCTAGCTGGCGAGGTAGTTAATTCCCATGTTTCATTTTTTTTTTTTAATAGCTTTTATCTCTAAATTCATTGACTCCCTCCATTTTGAGCTCTTATATGCTTCCCCGAATGTGACTAGATCTCTGCTGACGTGAACTACCTCCAATTCCTCCATTGATTTGGACTTTGTGGTGCTTCCTCAGAATGAGTTGGCTGTTTCTTCACCTTGCTCAACTCCCTCCATTTTGAGCTCTTGTATGCTTCCTTGAATGTGACTAGATCTCAGCTGAAGTGAACTACCTCCTATTCCTCCCTTGATTTGGACTTTTGTGGTGCTTCCTCAGTCAACTCATTTGATGATGAGTTAAACTGTTTCTTCAACTTGCTCAACTCCCATAACTTCTCCTTGCTCATTAGATTCAACATCTTCATTTTATCTACCCAATCCAACACATCACGTATCACCTCCTCTGCACTTCTACCCCAATCCCACTTCTCATCTTCATTACGCATTATATCTCTGTTAGTTACTATTTTCATTGGTATGGGGCCATAAAGCCTATAGGCTTTCGACTCCTCACTCAAAGAGCACTTATTGTCAAGCTTTGTTCTTTGACTATCAGGCACATGAACGTGAGCCACAAACCGAAATACACGAAAGTGATCAACATAAAGCTTTATGCCACTCTCAGCCCCTTCTAATTCCATTCATGCTACAAAATTTGTTAAATTCAAGAGAGGTGAGCTCCCACCTCTATCAGCAAATAACATCACCAAACTCCTTCTCTTCGACCAACTTATACTCCTTAAACATAGTTAATGCTTCGGGTCTTTTACATAAAAAATATGCCCAAATTTTCTACTATAATCAAATGAAGGTGATTACATACCTTTCGTCATTATTTGATTTCGGTTTGATAAGCTCGCAAATATCAGTGTGAATCAGTTGGAGCTTCCTAGATGCCCTCCATAAAACCTTCATCTTCATATGGAGTCTGAAGACAAGTTGAGATTGGAGAAAACAAAGAAATAAGTACAACATACATCTTGTTGGCTAACATCTATGATTGTATAGTTAATGCCTCCTTGGATGGTAAATCTTACACATCTCATGTTGAAGGAGAATAGCTAGATTTTTTTCTTAAAATTAACCAATACTCAAAAGATTATTTCTTAACTCTTGGACTAAAATAAAAGTCCGTGAATACTTGAGTTGATTCATTAACATAGAGCTTGACATTTTCTCTTCCCATAGCCATCATTCTTGAGTTATCTCCAAGCTTCATTCGTTGTCTGAAGGTCTCATCAAGATCAGAGAACCATTCTTTGTTACCATACATGTGGTTACTGCATCATCTCTAGTCGAGAAACCATGCATTCTCCCTCTTTGAGTGATTCATGTTCATGTACGACATCAAGAGCATCTCTTCTTTCTCATCCAAATCTGTGTAGTTTATAACTTTACAACTTTATCCTAACTAGGTAGACATGAATCACAAGTATTCAAGTATAAAAGATAAAGCTCAATATAAATTGATCACACATATTCAAGTATTTTGAATGCTCTATATAATATTGAATTGCAAGAAAAAGCCTTGTACATGAGAATTAAAAACCATGATAGAGACCACTTTTAAGGAGACCTAAGAATGTGGTAAGTAGTTCAAGATTAATCCAATTACAAACAGAATAGCCTGATAATCAGTATTTATTAATAGAATGAATAAATGACAATTAAAAATAATAACTAGATAAGTCCAAACAACACTATCTTTTAAAAATTTAACAGTTCAATCATCCTTCTCGAATGAACTTCAATCAGATCGGAATAATATTTGAATTCAGGTCTGATGTGGCTCTAATAACATGAAGTATCTTTCAGTASAATCGTTTAACAGAGAGAAATTCAAGCTCCAATATGTTATAATCTTTTGAACTTTTATCATTTAGAGCACCATTAGAGAAGTTGCTCAGCAATGATTGGCCTTTCGCAGAAGACACTTGTCATTTGTTCACTTGAGATAACATTTGGGTTCTGTTCAGTTTTCAGATCAGAAGATAAGTGAATTTGAATTTCAGTTTGCATCTGGCGTGGCCTCTTCCTAACTCCAGCATTCTGAAATCATCCTACTGGCCCTGAAACTAGTTCGTTCTTTCTTCTTTTCCCTTTCCTTTGTATGATTTGGGCTTTATTCTAACTAATTAAACGGTTGATCTTGGTACGAATTGTATATTGTATTGAAGCATTTTTACTCGAGAAATGCTGCTTGAGATATGGTCTCAGAGATATTAAAATAGTAGGTGCTGACAAAACTAGGCATAGCTCTGGAATGGACTCTACGCTACCTTCTTTCTTCTTTTATTGAATTATTCCTTTTTGCGTGGGGCATCCGCTCTCCTGAAAGCACACGCAGAATAAAGCTCTTATATACTCAGCAAGCTAGGAAACCGCAAACGGACATATATAAGAATTGTAGAATGCAAGAACGACGAAATTTTGATAGTGTTTCATGTTCCAAATACATTTCGGCAATACTTACTGGCTTTATCTTTCTTCTTCCTTTCGATGATCCAGTTCTAGCAATTACTGGGATTATTTTGGTCTCGCTATAGCACAATTATTACTCCGATGAGGCTTATAAACTAGTAACCATACCTTGACTTATAAGCAGCTGCATTAGCTTATAGTTTAAAATAAATAATTTTTTTATGTTCTCTCATACTTTTGATGCCTTTGAAATTTTTCTTTCTAATTTCCAAAACTACTTTCAAAACCAAATTAGGCGTAAAGTGTTTGGTAGGGGGTTTGGTAGGAGAGCGATTTTAGTGCTTTAGGAAAACCTACAGAATATTAATTTATTAGATTATTATAATAAAAAAATATTATTTTTACTTTACATTAATTTATAATAATATTTTAACTAATTAATGAAATAAATAATTTATTTTTCTTATATTTGTAAATAGGAAATTATATTATATGTTGTCATTTTGTTGTCATTTTGTATGTTCCATCACTTATAAAACTATTCATTAAGATAATTCACTTTTATAAATATATTTATTAAATAATAAATGCAATACTTTTCTTGATCGTAGCTTTTATTTATAGGCAAATTTCGAATTGCCCTTCAAGCCTTCAGCCATTAAAAAAAAAAAAAAAAAAAAAAAAAAAAAAAAAAAAAAAAAAAGAAAAGGCTAAGGCTTATAGCTTTCGAACAAATTTTAGCGCATCAGTTTGATGCCATTCAAACTGCTTACTTCCATGTCCTTCTTTTCAGGACAAAATTTTCCCATGTACGCCCTGCTATTTATAACAATATAATATAACAAAGGAACATCAACTTCAACTCGGCCCTTCCTCTTCCAAGGATGAAATTCCTAGTTCTCTGTTCTCCGTTTAGGTAGTCTACGAATGCAGTGACATTTGCACCATTCCGTGAACTCGATCTACTGCTGGCTTTCCGATTTGCTGAGCTTCTTCATTGATGCTTAGGTCATGACCCCATTGGATTTTGCTCAGGGTTTTCCTTCTATTGTTTGGTGATGTTAAGTATTTTATTAAAATGTAAGTGTGTCTGTTTTGTTCTGTTGGCTGGTTTTTAAGGTTTGAGTAGTAAGGTCAGTCAATAACTAAATGACTACATGACTGGAGTTCCTTAGAAAGTTTAGGAGACCGTGGTTGACTCAATTTGTATTTGCCCCAATACATGTATACAATAGTTTCATTTGAGTATTTGGTGCTAAGTAATGAAAATTCTGAGATTAAAAAATAAAGTGCGAAACAGAACATCATTTTCCATATTTGCATCATTTTATCTAAAAATAGAGTGGGATTCGATTGTCCCAATGATTAATATCCTTGTCCCACATAAGACTCTAATAACATTTGTCACATCATGTATTGATTACTCTTTGAGTCCCATATAAAGATTTGTTCAGCTTGTAGACTCTATTAAACTTCTCATTTTTTACTACAATTCTCCGACGGAATCTCATAAATATTTCGCTTCTCAACATTTCATTTAGAAAGCATTCCTTATGCCACTGATGATGAAGTGCCCATCTAAATTTACTAACTATGATAGGAGACTCGAAATATTATTCCAATTTTTCTATTGGTGCAAATGTTCCGTATAGTCAATGTCATAGGTCTGAGCGACAACCTTTTGATTGCCCATCAACTTCATATTTTACAGTAAAGACTCATTTCACCAATAACGGTTTTTTATGTTTTTCTCTTTAGCAACTTAATTCATCTAATGTTCCATATTCTTCAAAGCTCTCATGTCTTCCATTATAGCCTTTTTTCACTTAGATGTCTCGATGCCTCTTGAACATCTTTGAGATTTCTATTAAGGCGAATCGGATAGGGTGAGCTAGCTTGGTCAATCACAAGCCCAAATTAATTGTTGGCTCAAGCCCAAGTACATACCAAATGGGCTCAGGAAAGTTAAGCCCGAGCTCATCTTACACCCATGAATTTGAGCTCAGCCTAAATTTCCCTGAAAAACAAGAAGAAAAAGAAAAGGACAAAAATAAAAACAAAAAAGATAAAAAATAAATTTAAATAGAAAAGATATTTCAAATATGAAAGTTAAAATCTCAATAAGTAAAATCCAAGTAAATTAGATATAATTTTTTGTAAAAAAATATTATAAACATCGTTCATGATTTAACAATCAACTCCAAAATAGATCAAATACCATATCTTATGTGGTGATTCACCATTCCCTAAGTTCCATTGGAGCTATACGAGCATTGCCTGCCTCTCATCAATCAATGCAGTTGAACATTTGAGCACTAAATCTATAAATAAAATATGAACATCTCATTAATTTCAACATCTTATAACGTACATGATCTTAAATGTTTACAAAACTAAACATTACTGTACAATCTTAAAAAATATAAAAGAACCACCCTTAGTCGACAGTRCATACATTCTAATCATTTGAAATGATTAGAGCTTCCAGTATTCATAAAAATTTATGTACAATGTGACTCTYCTAAAATTGAAGTCGCCTGACTTTAGTACCCATTTGTACCTGTCACTAAAGCATATAAAATCAAGTGAGCTAGGCCAAGTGAGATTCCATAAGTGTGTGTCAGTATACGATTTTGAGAATAATATCTAGAAAACATGATGATTCGGTTTAAGTAAAAAGAGATCAAACTGTTATTRGAAAATCATTATCTTTAAAGAAATAGTTTGAAAAAAATTAATTCTCGAACTAAAGACCATGCAAATTATAAGATCAAAAGAATCAAACCTTAACTGTAAAAGATTTACTCTATTAGGTCAGAATATACCAACCTTATTGCTTCAATTATGTATGCGATTTACAACCGAACCCCATAAATAATAACAAATTTAGTCGGCTAGCCGCAGCCATAGGAGTCGGTCGCCCCTCGATTAAACCTTCTAACCAAGGGTACGAGCTCCAATATATACTGTGAATACAATATGCTGGAATCGTCCACCCGAATGGATCTGATCCATCATTGGTATGGTCCACAGATTAGCCATTTGGTAACTCTCAAAGCACTGTCGTCAAAGTGGCTCAAGAGGTCCTCACGCTGAGGACCAGCTAAGCGCAGTACTTTTTTCGCTAGACTAATACTTGGAGTCACCGACTGAGTACTCATTCATTTCAAAATAACCACATTTCAATAATAAGCTAGTGTACACGTTAACCAGTAATCTCATGAAATTCATGATTAAGATCCATGTCAAATGTGACAACAATTACTCGAAATCCAAATTCGAGTTTTCATGTCAATCGAGTAAACATGATGTATAAGAAATCATGAAGTTGATATATCATGCTGATATGAAATTTATGGTACATGAAGACTTTTTGAAATAATATGTACCACAATTCTTTAAAAGAATAGAGAAATACTATTATTGAAGCATTTGAGAGTACTTAAAAATATTTCTCTAGAGTAACAAAACCACTRATACTTGAAAGTTCGTAAAATAGAGGAACTCACCTGAATATTCTTGATTCGCACACTAAACTTTTAATTTTCTCRATTATCGTATCCTATAATCAAATTATACGATATTGTCTTAGTTTATGTCCTATAATAGATTACGATATCAAGAAAGTAAATGATTCCCTAATTGTTACTCAAGACYTTCAACTGTCCTAAACCGACAGTATWACTGACCTTACTCCTAAACCGACAGTATTACTGACCTTACTCATATTTATGTCAACTACTGTAGAAAACAAAAATCTGAATACTTTGTCCAAAAGGTTTTATAAAAATTTCGGCAAAATTTCCTCTGTGATTTCAACAAATACTCCATGTATACAATCAAAAAGTTTCCAAATACTTTCAATACTCGTAAATATAATGTTTTCCAACCCAACAAACATCCAATATAAATAAATAGAGTATTCCAAMAATATTTTGCTAACTTAACATTTACCAAAATTGAAATTTACGGAACTTGAAAGAATTTAATGCACGAATAGTTATATCAATAGAGAAATAACTTAAACAATACATAAAACTTCTGTATTCAACCATTTATCTTATTCACGAAATTTTATTTAAAATAACACTTCGGGTATCAAGACTTGCCCACAAACGACCTCCACGCACCATCTAGCTACACATCACCTGAAATGCAGAATGAAGGAAATGAAATGAGCTATAAAGCTAAATAAGTAAATTCCATMCATGAATGTATGCGAAATGCACTATAGACCATGAATTAATATTTCACTTCCTCAATAAAACTTTCTAA
>MEJB01000008.1:2065679-2074615 GCA_001752375.1 Rhazya stricta | reverse complement strand
AATTATGACATTTCTAAATCAAAACATATTCTTACAAAATTAAACTCGTTCTAAATCAGGTATTAAACCTAATCTATGTTCTTCCACAATTATCACTATCGAACATAATTACATAAGTCATTCATTAAATTTTTAAAATCGAATAACAATGTTTTCACCTTCAAATCAACAAACTCTAAGTGTCGTGAAAGCTGTGTTGCGCCCCGAGCTTGAGCTCAGGCAGCGCACATGCAATAGCCCTGGTCGCGCACAGTGCCTGGTCGCTTGGGCGTCTGGTGGCCTAGGCGTTCGGGCACTCGGTTGCCTGGGCGCCTGATAGACTAGGGTCCTGGGCGCTTGATTCCTGGGCGCCTAACAAGCCTTGGTGCTTCTAGCCGAAAATCCACTGACCGGAACAGAAATTGGACGATGAATAGCAGCTCTTTCGGCAATTCGATCTGGTGTGGAACTGTTCTGGTCCGATGGTGAACAGCCCGAGCAATGTCCAGGCGGAATCTGACCCATSCAAATCGCTAGCACTGGCGATCTRGTGTGAACAACGATGGCGAACAACAGGTCTGGGCAAGTGGACCAGCGACGATACCAACCAGATCCATATGAGCAGTGACYAAGCGGCGATGCACAATGGCCGTCGATGCACCCCGATCTGGTGCTGAAACAGATGCGCCATGGCAACGAGTTATGCTGTGAAGTCYTGATCTGGAYGGRCAGTAACTCYAAGCACAAGCAYTGTCGAGTAGATCAGGTCGCGTGRAAGTCGACAAGCTCCAAGCTAGTTGAGTCAAGGTTCTTGGAGCAGTCGATAGATATGAAAGTCGACGACYAGYAGGCGAGCCGGAGAGATGCAGAGAGAACAGATCTRCTACGCGTGTAGTAAAGACGCGTTGCTCGGTGTTCGGACTAGGTTGCGAGAGAGGAAGAAAGAGAGAAGAGCGGTCGGCTATGGCAGATCTGTTAGCAGATCTGGTGACAGAGGCACGGTGACGAAGCAAAGCGATGAGATCCTCCGCRTCGAGGTGGATGGAAAGGATGAAGAAAAGTTCTGTTAGGTTTAAATTAGTTTTTTTTTTTTTTTTTTGGGAAACTTGGGCCCTAACCTAATACTTTGGGCCTCCCCATCCCAAAACCAATCCAGCCCAATGAATTAAATTTTTTGGGCTTTCCTTTCGGTCAAAAACTAGTTTCCGAATGAGAAACGAATAAGGCTAACAGGTCGAGCCACTAACTAACCAAAAATCCTAATTCGATTAACACGATAATTTTATAGTTAATTAAACGTACAATTAAATAATGATCACATAGAAAATTATCAAACCCTAGTTGGCACACAATTTATACGATCATACAAAATTCATAAAAATGAAAAAGTAATATCTTGGGTATTACATTTAGATTTTAGTGAAACCAAATTTAGGGTTTTAGGAAGTTGTTGGGTTAATAACACGGTATGTGGTAGGATTTCCGATTCGTAACAATGTAAAGGTTAATTTATTCTTATCTTTTTTATTAAATAAAATAATATAATCAATATATCATAATATAAGTAATTCAATCACATATTTTGTATACATGAATCTAGGACCCTCATATTAGCCTAGAAATTAAGTTCTTATAGATGGCTAGTGAGTACAACACATCAAGAAGAATCACTATCTTTCCAGAAGTGAATATCAATATCACCTTTCCTATGCCTTTAACYTTGACTTCGRAAGAATYAGCCATGAWTAGCTTCTTTCCCACAGAAATCTCCTCATAAGAAGAAACTAGGTGCTTGTCAGAATAGATATGAGGAGTAGCACCGGCATCCAACCGACAATCCTTGATGTTGGTCACCATGTTAACTTGTGAGACCATAGGAGTTAGATCAAGAGGATCATCAACTATGTTAGCTTGGTGATTAGCCTTGTTGGGACATTTTATGCAGTCCTTAGCCTGATGTCCGGGCTTATCAAACACAAAGAAATTCCCATGGAACTTTTGACACTTAAATCTCCCATTGTCTTTGCCATGATCAAGTTTCTTCTTTTTCCCAATTGCCTTGGATTTGGAAGATTCCACCAAATTTGAGTTTGGTTCTTTTGCCTCCGGAAGAGGATTTGAACCTTTTCGATTGTCTTCCTCTATTTTCAAGGGAACAATCAAGTCCTCCAAACTCATCTCCTTTGGCTTGTACTTCAAGTAATTCTTGAAGTCTTTCCACCCATGAGGTAATTTCCTCGATTATTGCTGCAATTTGGAATGATTCACTAAGAGACGTCCCTTCTGCAACAATATCATGTGAGATAATTTGGATCTCTTGAATTTGACTGGTTATAGTTTTCGTATCAACAATTTTGTAATCCAGAAATTTGTCGACCACAAATTTCTTAGTATCAGCATCCTCAGTTTTATACTTCTTTTCACGTAATTTCCATAACTCCTTGATTGTCCCAATAATACAATAGATATTGTAAAGTATATCAAATAGCCAATTGAGGATATAGTTTCTACACATGAAGTAAGAATGCTTCCATGCATCAACTGCAGCAATTGTCGTAACATCCGCCTCATCTGTGCTAAGCACAGGTTCAACCTCTTTGAGATTTTTAACAAGACTTAAAGTGGTCAAATAAAATAACATCTTTTGTTGCCACCTTTTGAAGTCATTTCCAGTAAATTTCTCAGGCTCATGGGTGGAATAACAGCAGGAGTAAAAGACGGAGGTACTGGAGTAGGCAAAGCAGTCTTATTTCCATAAGTTTATATTTGTGCAAATACACAAATCAGCCTTATGATTGTTGGAACTAGTCTTTGATAAATGTGTATAATTGAAAAAGATAGATAGAAACAAATAATATTTATATATATAATCAATGGATTACAAAATACAACCACAAACCTTGATCTCTTATGATATAAACACGAAATTAATTACAGTGTGCCAAAGTTAATGAATGGGGTATGCTGTAGCAAATCTTTGCAAGAATGTTGTAGCAAAGCTCAATAAAGATATTGTAGCAATGCTCCGAATGAGTTTTGTAGCTAATCTCCTTAAGGCTTGCTTCGCCCCTGCTATGGTGTCAACAATTGATGGACGATCTCCTACCAAGATACAACACTTGTAGTGTAAGTAATGACACTGAAAACTCATACTCTCAATCGTACCAATAAAGAATAGCACTCAAACACTTAAGAGAATAACCAAAAAGAAGAACTCAATAAGAAAAAATATTTCTAAACATTTTGAAATTAAAGAGGATGTCATATTTATAGAGGGTAGGAGTGGACCAATTCAGAGGACACTAGGAATATTCATAAACAAGAATTGGATGTATAAATCTCCTAAAAACCTCTATACATGAACCATACGTCACATTTGAATTCTATTAAATTACTTGAACCAAATGTTCATCTCATGAATGTGTCCTACATATATTCCATGAATCAACTTGAGAGACTCATATACYTATCCTTTTAGAGGTAATAGGTTCGTTCTTACATGTACCTCATGAATCTATCTACAACATTCATATATGTATTTGGATTATACAATGTAATTCCATTGTACTTTTCCGTTCACCTTTATTCAAATATCCAATAGATGGCAACCTGCAAACATTATCCTGTTAGATTGTCARTTTTCTTGGTTTCTTCATAGGTTGTTATTGTSTGACCAAAATTGAGCATTAATACAAGCTGTGTTTTAGTACAATTCTTGTTTTCCTTTTCCAAGATTGATATTGTGTAGCGATGAARAGGTTGAGTGGCTCTCGTTAATAATTATACACATATTGAACTCTATGACATTGAGTGACATAACTAAGTTGTAACTTTGTCTTAAAAAAATATATATATAAAAAAAAACTAAGTTTGTAACGTATTTCTCATTATCTTGAATTAATCATTATTATTAGAATATTTTTCTTTCAAAAAAATATAAAAGAAATATATGCGTTGTATTCTGATAAATTTATTTTCATTTTCATGCAATAAATGACATTGAAAGAAGTACATCAGTTGTTTTTATCCRATTATTCTTTCCTCATTTTTGTTCAATTTTGCTAAGCATTTCAATTATTCTTTTTAAGAAGATGAGAAAYATGCTYGCTTTAAACTYATTACCCATWTTAATTTTGTATATGTATAGAGTCAATTTCAAGTTAAAGAATATTAAAAATAGCATTGAAAGTCTAATTATAAATCCAACTTGAAACAATTTCAAAAATACAATTTAAAATTGTTTTAGGCTTAATATATGTATTAATCCGTGATAAAGGACATTATAGTCAGTTTTTAAGATAATCAGTTTATACCGTCTTTTTTTTTTTTTTTTTTTTTCCCCCGGAAGAACAACAATTTCTTTTCAGTTGCTTTTCTTCAACAAAGGAGAATAGCTCTAGTGCACACATAAAAAGAGAACCATTTATCTATAAGCAGCTTAAAAATAGGCACAAACAAAGAGGAACATGGAATGCCAAATTTCCCAATCAAACATTTGCAAAAAGAAATAAAAATTTGAAAAAGAAAAAAATTGAAAATCAAGAATCTAGGCTTGTTCAACTATCCTCCTCAAATGACCTTCAATTAATAGACCAAAATAATATTTGAATCCGACACAGATGTGGCTCTAAAACCATGGAGATATTTTAGTACAATCATTTATCATARAGAAATTGATAAGATTGTCAGTAGCTAAACTTTACTCAATCAAAAGAACTGGAAATTTGCATAATAAATAGAGATATACTCAGAGTATAATCTCCCTAGAGCCTAGCTCAYTCACTACKCAGAAATCTCATGCCTCCCTATATTTTCTTTCTCCTTACTTAWAGAAATATTCCTAACTAACTCATAACTGATATTAGAATCAGTTAGAGACTAGTGCTGACTAGATAGTTGTTTTCTTACGGCTAGCATAAGTGAATTTTACTGGTGGCCTATCATGACTTCCCGCCCAAAGTTTCACCTTGTCCTCAAGATGAAAATTAGGGAATTAATTAGAAAGGGGGATGAAACTCTCCCAAGTAGCCTCAAACAAAGGTAAATGTTTCCACTGAATCAAGACCTCGAGTATATCTTGGGAATTTGCACTACGATGACGAATGCCTAACACAGATGCTGATTTCACAATTTACTCCAAATCAGAAGATAGTTGAGCTGGTAGGGAAGCTAGGTGGAAGTTGGATCCAAGGGCAGGCAAAGCTAGGAAATGTGAAAAACTGAGTGCACTGATGAGTGTAATGGAAGCTGAAGGCGATACGCAACCTTGTCTACTCGAGCCAACACCTTATAAGGACCGTAGTAGCGAGGGGACAATTTTTCAGAAGTGCGGGTTGCTAAGGAACATTGTCGGTAAGGGCACGCAATAAATTCATCTTGAGTTCATCAAGAATTGCATCTCTTTCCCCAAGCAAAGTATCCACAACTGTGACCACTGATGTACCAGACTCATGGCGGACTAATGGGGAGGGTCCCTGTTGTAGAGAGCGAAGAATGGTGTGGTTTTGAGAGAAGAGTGATAACTAGTGTCGTACCAATATTCTTCCCAATGCAACCAATCTACTCATTTTTATGCCTGCCAGATGCAAAAAAAACAAAGATATGTTTCAATACAGCAATTCACAACCTCACTTTGACCATCGAATTAAGGATGATAGGCAGTGCTACACTTCAATTGGGTGCTCTATAACCTAAAAAGTTCCTTCTGGAACAAACGGAGAAAAATCCTATCGCGATCAGAAATGATGGCAGCTAGAATTCCACGTAAACATACAACTCCCTTAATGAATTTTGAAGCTACAAATTGTGCTATAAAAGGATGACTAAGGGGAAGAAAGTGGGCATATTTACTCAGTTGGTCAACAACGACCAAAATAGTGTCAAACCCATTAGAACGAGGCAATTCTTCGATGAAGTCCATGGTGATTTCTTCCCACAACTTGTCTGGCAATGGAATAAGCGGGAGAAGTCCAGTTGGTGATTGTGCTAGATGTTTGTTCTGCTAGCAAACTTCACAAGCTTGAATAAATTGAATAATGTCTTGACGCATTCCAGCCCAAAAGAAATCACCAGCAATTAGATGATATGTACGTTGAATTCCGGAATGACCGCCTAAGGGTGTAAAGTGATATTCAACCAACAATAAAGGGATGGAGGGAGAAGATTTTTAGGGGATGAGCCAGTTCTTAAATAACAATCTGTCATGAACCAAAGAACATCCCAAACTTGCTTGTTGCCCTTGCTGTAAAATTTTCTTTATCTTAGAAAGAAAGTCCCCTGATCTACCTGAGATTGAATCACTTCCCACCCAAGCACATGAGGAACAGTGAATTTAGCTAGGTGCGTCACAATAGTCATCCTAGATAGTGCATCAGSTACATTATTCTCAACCCCTGCTCTGTATTGAATCAGAAAATCATAACCTAAAAGCTTAGTGACCCAATTTTGATATTCAGGACCAAASTCTTCTGTTCTGATAGATATTTAAGGGATTTTTCATCTGTACATACCATAAATTGTTGGCCAATGAGATCTGACCACCACTTCTGGAGAGCCAAGACGATGGCCATCAATTCTCTCTCAAACACCGAAGTCTGTTGTGCCTGATGACTTAGAGTTTGGCTGTAGCATGCAGTAGGTCATCCTTGTTGCATAAGGACTGCACGCAATCCCAGACTAGAAGCATCAGTTTAAATAGTAAAGGGCAAGGAGAAATCAAGGACAGCTAATACTGGTATTGCAGTCATGGTTTTCTTTAATTCTTCAAAAGCTTTCTCAACTGCYTCATTCCAACAAAACTTATCTCTCTTCGATTGCTCAGTCAAAGGCTAGGCAATAAAGCTATAACCGAGGACAAATTTCCTACAATAACCCATAAGACCCTCGTAAGTCTTTAACAGATGTAGGACGTGGCCATCTAACCATTGCTTTTATCTTGGATGGATCAGCAACCACTCCTTCAAATGAGATGATGTGGCCTAAATATTCCACTTTCTCTTGTCCGAAATGGCATTTCCTAAGATTGGCATAAAGCTGTTGCTCCAGAAGAACCTGTAGGACAGCGTCCAAATAGTGCAAATGAGAGTTCTCATTCGGGCTATATACAAGGATATCGTCAGAAAAAAACCAGAACAAACTTCCTTAAGAAAGATCGAAAAGCTTCATTCATCAATAAATGGAAATTTGTTGGTGCATTCATCAACGCACATGGCATGATTAAGAATTCATAATGGCCTTCAGGTGTATGAAAAGCTGTTTTGGGAATGTCTGTAGGTCGAACTCTAGTCTACGGGTAACCAATTTAAGATCTAGTTTAGAGAATAAATTTGCCCCTTGAAGTTCATCCAGAAGCTCGTTTATGACTGGAATTGGGAACTTATCTGGTATTGTCTCCTTATTCTATAGTCAACACAGAACCTGCAACCTCCATCTTTTTTCTTCACTGATAACACTAGACTAGAGTATGGACTGCTACTCTGTTGTATAATTCCAGCATCCAACCTCTCCCTTACTAATTGTTCAATTTTATTTTCTGGACGTGTGAGTATCAATAAGGGTATACGCTAATGGGAGAAGTCCCTTCTTTCAATATAATCACATGATCGTGGCTACGAGAAGGTGGTAGACCCTTAGACATATCAAAAACTGAAGCAAACTTTGTCATAATAGGAGTAAGAAATTCTAAAATAGCAAGATCTGGGGCTTTATAAGCTGAACATAAGATTTCCGGATTTCAAAATTCTAGCTAGAAACCCAGCCCTTTATGCTGTAAATTTCGAATCGTAGCCCTAAGGCAAATAGGAGAGCGGTAAAGGCTCAGGTCCCTTTGTAATGTGACAGTCTTGCCACCCACCTAAAACTTCATTGGAGCCCCTTCCAATTAACAATCATGCTACCAAGGATCTCAACCAAGTTATTCCTAAAGTAACTTCAGTACTACCCAACTCTAATGGAAGGAAATCTTCTATTATATTCAACCCCTGTAAGATAGTAGAACTCCCTTACACAATCCAATTCCCTTCACTTATTTTCCTGTGCCTAGAATTACTCCAAAATCACCTTCATCAGACACATTCAACTTCAGCTGATCCACCAACTTTTCATAAATAAAATTATGGGTAGCCCCACAATCAATTAAAATTATAACCTCATGACCCTCAATCAACCCCTTCATTCGCATGGTACTCGAATCAATCAACCCCACCACAGAATTTATCGAAATCTCAGCAATACCTATTACTGGAGTTGATGTAAAAACTCCCTCTAATTCAAGTGTGATCGTTCCTCAATGCATGGTGATTCAATGTGATTGCCTTCCTCATTCGACACTAGCAGTACTCTTAATTCCTTATCCCGGCATACATGGCCATTAGAATATTTCTCATTGCATCGATAACGAAGCCTTTTTTCTCACCGGAGTTGCTTCTCAGAATCCATTTCTCGGAATCTGTTAATTTCTTTAACGGGGTAGAATTGATTTTCATAGGCGGTGGTGGTAATGCCAGTGTGACAAAAGCCTTTGGAAGTGCAGGATATGGTGTCTGTTGAGGACGATGTTGATTAGAAACGGCAGTGGGTAAGGCTTTTCGGGCCTTTGAGAGCACACATATGGTCCTTTCCACAATTTAGGCCGCTTTCATTAAGTCATTGAGCCCTTTAGGACGCATCCTCCTTACTCCAGCCCAGATCTCGACATTGAGCCTATTTATGAAGTTTCCTTCAAGAGTTGTTCTGAGAGGCCCTGTAATGGCACAGATAATAGCTCAAACTGCTCAATATAGGCTGTGATGGTGGTCGTTTGATAGAGGCCAACAAAGCGTTCATACAGTGACCTTTCCAAGACCGGACGAAATCACTTCAAGACTAATTTTGTCAACTCCTCCCAACCAGTAATCGGGGACCGGCTGTTAATCCAACGGAACTAAGATAGAGTTGTTCCTTCCAACCCAACAATTGTT